>JANHGB010041039.1:0-50172 GCA_026283785.1 Coracopsis vasa | reverse complement strand
ATTAAAGATATATAAAGATAACATGTACTTTTTAATAATGGAGAAAGTCTTATCTCTAACATTTGTTCGTTTTGGTTTTATAGGTCTTGGTATTTGTGACATATCAATTATGATCCCAACACTTTCAGCTGGTCAAATTTTATTCAGGAGTTACACTACAACTAAAAAGGAGAAGAAAAAAAATATTTCTGTAGTGCTCCTGGGTGTTTACTTCATTATATTTTGACTTTCCAGTTAATACAGTTTTTAATGCTTAAGCAAGATGTGACTCTGCTGTGCTGTTATGTAGCAGAAATCCCAGTGGCAGTAGTGCTCAAGCTGGCAGCAGTGTGACTCTGCACCAAGGTTTTAAACCACTGTTAGACAGCAGTAACTTAGCTCAAGAAGGGAAGCACAGTGATTTTCATAAAGAGCTATTTCACCTGACACTGTCCATGCAGTCCAAATTGTTCCTCATAAATGCACAACCTCACTTGGACTTAATATGGTACCTCCAAAACAGTGCTTTTTTACACCACAGTGTCTTCCCTAAACTCTAAATATCCATTACACTTTCCAGTGCCAAAGTTTCTTCCTGTAATCTGAGCTCCTAAAATAGACTCCACAGGGACGGCCTGTTTCTTTTTATTATGTTTAAATACTGGAATTAAGTTTGAATGTCACAGTAGGTCTTACCTCCAGTCATCTTTGGTTAGATTTGTCAGGATGTTCATCTCTTCTTCTTGCATGAGTCTATAAGCAGCACTCACATGATGATTTTCAAGAACAGAACGATCATTGTACAACATTGCAGCATCTGACCTGGTGTTAAAATAAAGGCAGAATTTGCAGTAGCATCCTGATGACAGCCTTGGGGAAGGCAGGACTGTGTATTCTCTATAAGAACTATTGAACATATGTATCAAACTATATCTATTTGTTCTTATTGTATCAAATACTGATAAAGTTTCTATTCTAAGTGCCTAAAAAGTTATTATTATACCATTGTATGCACTGTTTGTGGCAAAGTAATGGTTTTAAATGCACAATGTTTTATTTAGATAACATTTATATAACAATGTTTCATTTATATTTGACAAAAGCAGTATCCTTTCCCTCTTGAAGTCTAATCTACAATACCAAAAATACATATCAATTTTTTACAAATTTTGAAGCAGTATGGATTTATCATAGTTAACTTCAAACATCATTAATTCTTGGCAAATTTGTTTCATCAAGACCTGATCTTACTTGCTAAGCAACCTTGGGTCTCCCCTCTCCGCTACACTTATGTTCTGATAAAACTATTCATGAGCATTTCAATTTGGTCAACTGAAAAGTTTGTACTAGAAGAAAGGTGTGATGATTTTGCAGCACAGCTTACTATGATATTAAGGTAAACTCAATATCTTGTTCTGTTGAGCAATAGTATACACTCAGTGTAACCACCCACATGTATGATATGGTACCAAAGAATGTAAAAAAGGAATACAGGATTGGAACCTTTATTTAAAGGGAACAAACCATAACCTACCTAAATACATTTACATCCATAATCCATTAAAATCATGTGATTTGGCAATCACGTATGTTTATGAAGCACACTTTGATCCTCACAGCTACTTACGGCTACTTTTAAACAGTTCTAAGATCTGCTATGACTATGACAGCCATTTTATCAGCTTTTCTCAAGTAAAAGAAGCCTGGAATCATGGCCCTGGCATGCCACATCAGGGCCAAGTCCCACTAGGAGGGAAGAATGAGCCTCATCGCAAAACAAATACCTGTTTGCAAGTATGCCCAAGAAAAATTCAAAGGCTAACGTTAATTTTCCACTTTTGCAATACTCCAGAGCAAAATATTAATGACAAAACTATAAAAGTAATATAAATTTGGAACTACAAAATGAAGTTTATTTTTAGCCAGACTATGCTGAGGGAGAAAAGAATTAGGTCTTTATTTCAGCTGCAGATCTAGATTTGTTCATTACTGAAGGGCACATCTCAGGGGACAAGTATGTTACGGATTTAACCCTGACCTATCAGCTCCAAACTATAATGATTTCAAACACTTACTCCTTACTTTTCTACACTATGTTTGTTCATGTGAGCAGTCCCATTAACTGTACAGAGGCCAAGGAAACAACTTCTAAAATCAGGAATGATCTGGCTACTTCCTGGCTGTTTCAGTTAAGAGGTATGAAACAGTTCAGATTAATGAACAGCAAACTCCAGATACCACACTTAAGAGACCACTTCACTTACCTTGTCTGAATATGAAAATTGTTGGTGGTCCCAGTATGTTCATAATCATGGATGGCAGCTGCAAAGATCATTGCTAAAATTTCCAGTTCTGTGAGCCAGTGCTGGTAAACAAAAAACAAATTCTAATCATATTTTCTATAATAGCCTAACTCAGATTAAACACTACAGTATTGGAAATGCATTGTATCACCTTCAAGTAAACGTTATTCTCATCTTATTCCAGGTAACTATATATCCACAACACCTCAGTATTATACAGTAAAATACCTCTTTGTACAGTAAAATACCTTGTACTTGTTGTTAGGATTTTTCTAAGACCAAATTAACATCCTTGTGGTCACTAGGAAAGCAAATATTAGCAGCGAAAAATGTAAGTTACTAAGATAATTGCATGGTATATTTTGTAGCTGTTTTGAGTAGGAAGTATCTAATCTATCAGCCCCTATATGCACTCACCAAATTATGGTATTTTCATCTAAAAACTTGATATGAAGTTAAGGCTATAATTTGTCTTTTAGTCAGCAATACATATGGCTCATAATAAATTCTAGCTACAACATCAGCATTAACTATATTTTACCAGAGTACACAGCACTAAAATTAGGCCTATGGAAGATTTTCCTGTTCTAAATTTTATCATAGTTTGTAGTAATGCAAAAAAAGGGTGTACAAGGCTAGTACACAGTTACACAGAAAAAAAGGTAATACAGGTCATGTATACAAAATAATGCAGACCCTAGAGTTTCGTGCACTTTTATACCTCTTGCTAACTAAGGCTTTTCTGCATTATTCAGTTTGTAAAATAACCTCTGTTATTTTATCTTTCAAGTTCTATTTCTTGAATGATAAATCATCCTTGAAGAGAAAACTTACTCCATCTAAAAATGGGGGCAGAAAAATCATACGACAATTAACCCCCGCAGTCATAGGACTGATTAAGTCAAATGCCAGTCAAGCACTTCCACACATATTTCAGATTCTTTTTTAGTAAAGTAAGCTTCTGTACTAAAGGATTGAAGAATGATCTCATCCTTATTCAGCCATATATGCACATACATGTGTATGAATGGATATAATATGGATAAGCTGCCAGAAGTACTAAAAGCTGCCAATAGTAGTATTTCTTTCAAAGAAGAAAGGAAACAGTCAAGATTCATAAGCAATGTGAGAATAATGAAATAGGTCATTCAATCAATAAAAAAAAAGACTGCTAAGGAACAAAAAGTACTGGCTGTTGGTGAAGTATAGATTTAAAAAGGTCACAACAGAGGAATGAGAATGTACTGTAAGCACATCTAAAAATGGAAACGATGACCTTCATCACATTGCGTGTCACAAGAAACCAGGCCACGATAGGTCCTCGCTTTCACAATGTTTTCAGCATACCAAATAGAACAGAAACACAGAAATTATTAGTAACTAAAGCTAAACATAAACTTTTTCTTTAAGATGCCTTTCAACAATCGGCTTTTAAAGTAACCAAACTAGTTGCTAGACAATGCCTTTGTAAGAAAAGCATTCCTTACAAACAGTATCTATAGGCTACACAGAAACTTCATGTAGTACTATGTAAGAGCAAGTATTCTAGAGACTGTAGCTGTACAGGTGTAATTCAGATCAGTATCCAAATCAGAGAACTAGAGAACTACTTTATCTAAAGAATTTCTAAGGAAGTCAGATACAGTTAACAAGTGTTTTTCCCAAAGGCAGAGGGAAAAGCAGGTATCTGAAGGTCTGCAAGACTGCAAGAAGATGGAACCTGCTTCCCTCCTGGAAGATACTATGCCATGCAGGTGTAACACCTATAAGAAAAGATCTCTTCCATTGATATTTTCCAGTATTATAAATTCCTTATAAGCAAAAAGATAAAATTAAACTTTTCATGAGCTCTGGTCCAAACAATTTTTTTAGATGATGGATTAAAAAATTATTAAGAAAGGGAGTCTCACAATGCACTTATTGACAGTAAAGACATTTTTCCTTTAGTTTGAGCAATACAGGTATGTGGGAGGAGAAAAGGGATGGTGGGAAGATGATCGATGACTCAAAAGTTCTTTACAAGATGCATTCCCTGGAACTTGGATTTTTAAATCTTTATAAAGATGGAGACTTCATAAATGCAAGCCTGAGTTATATATTTCTGTTTTATCATCTGGGATTTAATCTCTTGGGAAGGTTAATAGATTGTGCGCCATCTGTGTTACTTTCTAACACATTTATCTGAGGTGGTCGGATCTTCTTTCTTAAGACAGACAGTAACTTTCTGAAAATACAATGATTATTTTATTTCTTTAGCTTTGACTTGGAGTATATGTTATTCTTTACTGGAATCTCTATAAAGGCTTGTGGAGGAGCATAAACTCTGACCAAATGCTGAAACATGACTGCCTATAAAAGATACAAAATGTATGATTTGAACAACAGGAATCATGAAAAGGATTTTCTAAAGCCCACCTTTTTGAAACATTTGCTTCAGTATATTTTTTAGAAGTGAACAAGTAAGACAGCAATTCTTTGGAAGATTTGGGAGTTAGTATCAGTTCCTTAAGATACAATGAGAGCACAAGAATTGCATGCCAATCTGCAAAAATAGCACAGGAATTTGATATAGAATTGCATCAAACTGACTTAAATCAAGGTGTTTATTAGAAGGTACAGCAGAGTTAAAAGAGGCATTACAATGGGCATACTCTGAAAACTATTAGCCTGAGGAGCAAACTTCAAATTGTTATTGAGTAGGGTTCTGTAGGGTTAACCAGGCAACAGGAAAAAAACCCAGCAAGTTAAGTAGACCATATTCATGATATTGATGTATTCTCAAATGGGAAATGACATTTGGGACAGAAATACTTTGCAAGCTGCAGAATCACTAGGCCCCCTTTCAAATGCTGGTTTCTATAAATGTTCCTTCTCCCTGGCAAGCTGCATCTGTTTGAAGGCACTCTTCAGTAAGTGTTGTCCTAGTTAGATATCTTTCCAAGAACTTTCCAATGCCATAATTCAACAATTCAAATGTGAATATTTAAAACCTGGCCTAATTTTAGAGGAATATTTTGTAGCAGCATGGCAACATTAATAAGGTTTTATAGCAAAGTAACAGCAATAAAGTCTAAGCTTTTCCAAAAATAATTATCCAAATCACTTCAAAGTGCTGTTACAGGGTTAAGATACTGATAGTGTTATACTTGAGTTGGAGAGATCTTTCTCATTCTTGTGTGCACTCGATGGAATAGCAGATATTCAAAAACGAAGCAGGTTCCTTCATTCAGTGTTCAGTGATACACAAAGTGTTTTGTAAAGCTGTTTAATCAATGGCTAAACATCCCAAGTTGGCTAGTATAGATCTGGAAGCTGGAAACTTGTTCTGGAATCATAAAGAAAATCTGGATGCTACTGTCTCTTTTGAAGAGCAAACGGGCACAGTTACAATAGGCCAAAAGGATGTTTGTAATACAACAAAGAGATTTTCTTCCCTATTAAGTTGCTGATCCAGGTGTATACGTGCAGAAAGATGTCTCACATCACTTATCATTTGCAGTGGATCTTCAAGTAGAAGACAAGGATAGGATAGGAACCGTGATTTAATCTGTTCAAGCTTCTTCTTTTATGAAAATATTATTTTGATAAGTGAATACAATACACAACAACTTTGATTTGGAGTCATCTTGGCAAGAGCTGTCTAGCTATGCTTCAGTCTAATACGGAAGTCCTTTCTCAAGAAATCATCTCAATGTGGAAAGGAATCTTGGCTGGCCAAAGACTCCAGGGTTCATTTTGCACTCTGTACTTCTGTTAAAATGTAGCTTTAAAAACTTGATGCTTAGAAGCAAAACACTTCCTTCAAACAGTAGGATCAAAGCCTGCAATGACTAGGGACTCATTCTTGCCTCCACTGAAGCCAAAGGCAAAGCTTTCACTGAGAAAAGACTTAACATAAGTGAATGACTATCATTCATTGTGGATATATTAGAGCACAAACATCTAGAATCAGTCCTTAAAATTTTTCTACCCAACTCTTGTGGAATTTTTTCATGGCTCTGCCAACAGATCAGACACTATCACTTCCCACCTTTGGTTTGTTTTTTTTTGAAACAAGTGCATTCAGAGTGAAGACAAAACATCAAAAGGCCACTGACTGAGATGTCTAGCAAGCTGACAGGGAGGATACTCCCACTGCTGGTATTAAATCTAAGTGTTTAGGGTAAAAATGCTTGCACAGACTTACTTCAGTTCCCAAAGCAAATACTAAAAAATATTGGGATATTTCAATAGTGCAAGGCAAATGCAGTTTTCTACCTACTATAGGGACATAAAGTATGCAAGAACAATCCTAAATATGGTTATAAACTAAAAGGAAAAGCAGCTGCAGAGTACTTGAGTGAGCTTGCACTGATTCAGTATATCTTTCAATGGCCAAGACCTCAGCAGATACTAAAGCTTGCTTGCCTCTTCACACCTCCCAGGCTCTGATGTGGAAGTGAAAAATTCTCATCTGCCACTCCTGCAAATGTATCTCTTCTAGTATGATATGTAATACTCAAGCTCAGGCAATTAAAATGAAAAAGAATTTAAGGAGGAATTTTTTTCCTCCTATTTTCCTCTGCACCAGAAGAGTTCCAGCCTGGAAGAACTGTTAAAATGACGCACATTTCACAGCCTGGATGGTAGATCAGAATCTATCCCTGCACAGTTTTCAAGAGAGCTTTTTCCTTAAGAAAAGGCACACATACACATTTATTCTAAACAGCAGGCTTTGAGAAAAAAAGTAAATTGAACTTTGCGGTATTTCTTACCATGATACCAGTGTTAATCAGTATGTAATGCACAGTCTGAGTAACGTCAGCTGCATGGATCAGATTGTGATACGGGTTTTTGTATTTGCTATAACCAACTTCAAGAGCTTCAGCAAATGAAATAAGATTGGTAACAGGGATCTGGGGAGAAGTAAAAATTAAAATTATTGTTTTTTCCTGCAACAGCTGCAAAGTTAATCATGCAATAAATAAATTACAAATAAATGTACCATAGAACTCAGTTAAGAAACAAAAGAAAAAATTAAAATGTAAAGACCTAATATTTCATATGCATCAGGGAGTCTTCACCCAACTCTTACAGATCCAATATACCTCTACATACACCGTGCATAGCATGTGGTTAGTGTACAAGAGACAGCAGAGCTATCAAGCAAATACTTTTCAAGAATAGATTTCTGTACCAGGATTGCATAGATTGCTCATATAATAAAGGCATGACAGACAGGAGTCTAATAATAGGATTATCCCCTTTTCTTCATCAGTTTTACCTTGCCTGAGACAAGATTTCCTTAAATCTGATAGTAGGAATTCCCTTCCCTCTTTTCCTCCCAGCAGCTTATTATTCAACAGGTATTATCCAGTCCCATTTATTTTCCCATAGTGCTGGTTTTGGCTGAGGTACAATTTTCTTCATAGCAGCTCGTATGAGGCTGCATTTTGGATTTGTGCTAACACTGTTGGTAACACGGGGATGTTTTAGCTATTGCTGAGCAGTGCTCACACAGAGTCAAGGCCTTTTCTGCACCTCATAGAACCCCACCAGCGAGTAGGCTGGGGCTGTACGAGAAGCTGGGAGGGGACACGGCTGGGACAGTTGATCCCAACTGACCAAAGGGATATTCTATAGTGTATGACTATGCTCAGCAATAAAACTAGGGGGACAGTTGCCCAGGGGGCTGCTGCTCAAAGACATCAGTCATTTGGTGGTGAGCAATTGTTTTCATTTGCATCACTTCTCTTTCCTGAGTTTTATTATTATTATTATTAAATTCTTAAACTGTTCTCATCTCAACCCATGAATTTTCTCACTTTTACCCTTCCAGTTCTCTTCTGCATCCTGCTGGGGAGTGAGCAAGCAGCTCTGTGGGGCTTAGTTGCTAGCTGGGGTTAAGCCACAACACCCATATAATGAAATTATACTTTCCTTAAGATTTTTTTCTTCATTTAAAACTCCTAGAAGGTAAACTAAAACTAGTAAAGGTAACTAAAAGGTAAACTAAAAAATGGGACTGAGAATGGGCTTAAGCACACTGAGACAGTAATATCATGTACTTTCTGACTGTGCTGTTAATGGTAGCCTTGGTATGGTTCTGACTTCAAGCACCCAGAGCTTGAAGGGAAAATCTTCATGGGATATTTGTTAAAATATTTGATGGCTTATTTGTTAGAATTAAAATATTGGAATCAACTTCAGGGTGAGTCAGTCTTTTTGCAAGAAGCATGGAGTTTTGCAGTGGAGGGATTTTGAAACTATAATGAAAGATTCATTTGGTACTATTATGATAAATTTGGCATTTTGATCCATTTTTTATCTCAGCCTTTTGAAGTTGTTTGTAAGTACTTCATATTGTACTGCAACACCCTGTAGACACCACTGAAAAGTTCTCCTTATATATTCTCCTTCTATATCCCGAAGCTGGTTAGAAAAGGAAGGTTCAGCTGAAATCCCTGCACAGTGGTGGGTAACATACTATGATCTAGGCCATGAAAAAAGTACTTAGGATTAACTAAAGTTTTCTGCTTTATTAGGAATCTTTGTTCCATGAAGCTGGGATACTGATCCAGTACCACTGAGTAAATAGGCTGTTTACATACTCTGCTAATTTGATCCTTACAGCATCTAACTGCTCACTAGCAACATCCTGTACCAAAGTGACTTGACATGGGACTACACAGATTTCCATTTTTTGAGTTGCAGAAAAATTTGCATGCTCTGTGTGAACTTCCATTTGGTAGAACTATTGGCATATTACAATGTTTGATTTGCCTTATTCTTTGAAATTCTCCACTGCATTGTACAATAAAAAACCCCCTTTCAAACATATCCTATCTTTCTTGTATTTTAAATTTGACATACTTATACTTGCATACATAGGTTTATTTGTGGCTAGTTTCTGACCTTGAAACGGCCCAAAAGGTCATATCGGGTAAGCAGCTCATACATCATAAACTTCAGACTGTGCTCTCCACTTGCTTCATTTAGGGCAAATACGTCGAAAGACCATTTATCAACATCCTGTAGGTGAAGGAAAAAGAAAAAAGAAAAAACAAAAACCAAACATATAGTTTCCATCTGTTTAAGTAGATCTCCAGTTATCACTGGGAAAGACATTTTGGGGTTTTCTGGAGGAAAGATGGAGAGTTTGGGTGTTTTTCTATCATCCAGCTCTTTGAAACGCCTACTGTAGATAATGACTACTTCAGTATTAACAATGAAAATCACTGTGCCAGTTATGAATAAAATACTTGTAACATGACCTATGCAACACTGTAGGCCTTAATCTTTCAAATTTAACTTTCTCCACACAAATTATCTATAGAACCTCATAGAGCTAATGTGAACACCCAATCTTTTAACAGGCTATTATGCAATGTCATTAACACTATAGCCATCTAGCAATTTGAAAACAATATAACAGTGTTTGACTTTTAGGAGAAAAGGTGAAATACTACATTCTCAACAAATGGAATTTTCTAATTGCATACATAGCCATAGGAACTTAATTGCTATAAAAGATTGCCTTCTGGGTGAACTACAGTAATGCCTTTAATTCACAGCAAACACTATACTTGTTCCATAAGCTGCAGCTTCTTTTGTTAGCTCTATCCCAATACTACTACTCGTTTTTCTTTCCTAAAAAGGAAACAAATGCTGCTGAGATGCTGATTACCATATCACTGGGAGCAGATAAAACTGTCTCACATTTCTATACACATTTTTATACAAATTTCATCCTATTGCTCTAACAGCATCTGTAATGAAATCACAACTAATCAGTGAAACAATAAACACAATCATATGCTATTTTTTAATTTTTAACTATTAATTTTTCTGTTCTGTGCGCTCAGTTCTGTAGTACTAACTATGTCTAGGCCATGTTCAGTAGAAAAACACACTCATTAACCCTAAAAATCACGAAACATATGTACAGATACATTCAAATTCCACAATGATTAAAATTATTTTACCTTAAATGTTGCTACCACATCTGATGGGTAAGCCAAACCAACCATGCTAGAAGTTCTTCGGTACATCCTAAAAGAACAAATAAAATATTAAGGAATAGCACTCCTTTAAAAATTACTGGAACAATTTATCTTTTTTTAATTCATCTTTCAGAGTTTGTGAAATAACACTAAGCTATTTGAGGGTCTGATCCCAGAGGTGACATAAATCTTTTTATCGACTTAGGAGAAAAGCCCCTCTGATGGTATATTACTCTTACATGTTAGTGCAGTCTTTGGTGCATTTTAGTGTAGAAGTTTCAAAGCCATCAAGTTAATTCCCAGAATTTTCCAAAGTTCAGGAGATTTCATTACAAATTTAGAAGTTTCGTTTGGATTTCTGTATAGAAAAATTAAGCAACTGCAGAAATTAAAATGTAAATTTTGGCTCAAAGATTTGCTTCAGGTTCATCCCACCACTTAAGGGATCTTCAGTGACAGACACTGCGGTTAAATGCAATACTTGCTGTAACAGGAAAATAAAGCTCTCACCTTTCCACAAAAATCCCAGCCTGTACAGCGTGCACAATGCTTCGGAATTTGGGCTTTTCTTCATGTTTCCTTCTTACTATTCCCATTTCCTTTGTGAACGTAGAAGCTAACCAGTCCCGCACTTCCAGCGGGACCGAATCCGAATGGATTTCAGAGAGCTCATCATCACTGTCCAAAAGCTTCCTACAACAAAATTAATACAAGGTAACCGAGAAGATGGCAGACTGAAGCAAAACAAGTATGGACAGGTGAACAGCTAACAAAACTTAACAGGAGCAGGAGTTGTTTGTAGAATTGACTCAGCAGATCACTAAATGTCTTCCTTTGTAGACATACGGAGGCCACTGGGAAGCTGAGCACATAAGGTATCTTCTCTCTCTCAAGCTGCTCATGTTCCAGAACACAAAAGATACGCAAATGCAAGATATTCAAGTGAAGGCAAGAGAAGATTTTACTACAAAGATGTCACAGCTATGGTGGATAGAAGTATAACCAATGAGTTATAAAATCCTGAGGAGATGTCTTAGAACTGGCTGACGTGAACATCTGTAGAAAGATGGGTTGCTGCTATAACTGAGAACACCAGTGGTTCATCTGATCTGTCCTCCAAAATGGTACAAAAAATGTTTTGATACTTACATGCAAAGTAAATGATATTACATATCAATGCTATGATAAATGCATTTCAATGAATACATGTTCCTCATGTTATTCCAGTGCAATAAAAGTATTAAAAATAATTAATTTCTCTGTGTGGAGATCTGTATATCTATTGAAGTTAGGCTAACAAAATCATAGTAACAAAGATATTATACAAGATTGGATTGCGATTCACCTTTTACTGGTTTTAGTTGATCAAAAAGTTAGAAAAATGTATTTCTTTTGTGAAATAGAAAAAGTATTAAAAAGTACTGAATTGGAGGACACCAATTTATCTAGAAGAAGCCTGTAACTAAATATGCTCCTAAAACAGACTCAAGACTTCAATTCTACACTTCTATAAATCTACCAGATGTAAGAACACAACTTTTTTCTTCTTGTTATTTGCCCGTATCACTTAGTCTTCTGGGGTTTTCCAAGACAAGTTAACAAAACAAGTTTTCCTTCAGGCAGTTGTGCAAGAAATCCCAGAGTTAGGAATACCCAAATATATGTAAAGCATGCCACCCTTTCAAAATATTTATTAATAGAGCACCAATTGAATTGCAGACATTATTTGATTATATGGATCTATTTCTCTTGTGCTGTCTTTCTGAAATTCCTTGAGTCTGCATGAATTGGACACAAAGCAATGATGGACAAATTATTTTTAGTATAATTTTCTTATCAGGCAATCCAATTGCCAAGTTAAAACTTGGGTCTCTTCTCCTGAGTGAACAGAATTCCTGGGAAATAGATTTGGTTAGGAATTTGGCTACCAGCATTTGCAGATGGGTATTTGGAAAACTATCACTTCCTTCCATTTTCATGTTGTTACTTCTGGCACTGTCTTTCCTTTCTACTCTTAGGATAACTGTTGACTCCCTTGTTAGTGCACTCTCCCCTCATGTTTATTCAGTGACTCACACCTTTCACTTTTTCTCTTCTTCAGCATTTTCAGAACCTTGCCTACTAATCTGAGGGATTATAGGAAGACACCTAGGAGAAGCATGGTATCAGAAGTGCTTGTTTCATCTGGCTGGCAGCATATATTATGACACTTTCAAATGGGGGGTTAAAAAAACCCAACATAAAACGCCCCCAACATCACTACTGTTTATTGACAGAAATGCAGAGATTTTCCTATTTTTTTAGGAACATAAAATTATCACACTAGGAAGGCTTTTTAACAAAGAGTGCAAGAGGAGCAGAATGAACAAGAATTAAGAGGTTTTCTGACAGTGGGACCCAGGCCAAAACTCAGCAATTTAATTTGGAGAAGCAGGACTTGTGTAAAGGAAAGGATTTGGGCAAATTATCTCGCAAAACTGAACCAAGGCTGAGATTGGCCATAGGTCAAAGCTTATAAATTTATTTTATTCCTTAAATTAAAAACTATGTTACAGTCCACTTAAATCCCTACTAGTCTATATATTACTATTAAATATCCTTGGAGAGATCAGCACATTTATATTTCTGAGGAATATTTGACATTTGATGTATTTGTAATATAATCAGGAATAAACCTTATAATCTCTAAAAAATATTTTTGGAACTATTCCAACTGTTACTCAAATGAGATGAAATTATTCCAACAATATAAGGACCATAGGCATTAATTAGGCTGCCAGCACGCTGCAGGGATATTCCACATCACCTGTGCAGCATGAAGCACAACTCTACATCAGCTTGCTCTAGTTTGAAGCAGATCTGAATTTGGGACCAAGTCCTCAGCTCTGCAGATATGAGCCACTAGAGTACAAATTAAGACTAGCAAAACACACTGCAGCTTCTCTAACCTTTTTAACGATTCCTCTAAAATATTCAGTCTGTAAATTTTAGTAATAGGAGTTACTTTGTGAAGACAGAACAGAGAAAACACTTTTAGAAAAACTTGTTTATTTAACCAGTAATTTTTATCAGAGACCACTGCTCTCTGATGAGAAGTGACTGAACAATGTGCTATGGGAGGCAGTGTTTCAGTGTCTCTGGTTCCTACTTAAGTAACTAGGGAAGCAACTGCAGCAGAGAATTACATTGTAAACTCAATCCGTTGTAAATACAAGCTCTTACAGATCCCTCAACATATAACCTTAATAATTTCTCAAAAAGAATTTCTTTCAGAAGCCTAACTGAAACAGGAGAAGAAACAAGGGCTAGTCATCCATGTCATAACTGTCTATTTTCTACACTTGCCTGACCTTTTGAAGAATAAGATTTATATTGGGTAAAATTACTCATGGCGTATGCATTAGTAGAGAAGGCCTTCAAATAAATTCACTATTCTTCTGTAATTACAGGGACAGGGCTTGGAGAGGGGTCTAAACATCTGAATAAACGTATGGTTAGATGGATACATAATTTGATGGTAATTTTATTCAGGAAGGGAAATAAATTAGGCTATTTATTGTACTACACAAAATACGTTTAAATATCACAAATTCTTAGAATCCAATATTCAACTCATTTCATAGGTTTTAACTTTTGTCCACTTTTCTTCATCTATTTATTCCTTGATTACAAAGTATAGTATTTCCATTATATTTCCATGGGTATGCATACATATGTAAACATATACAGTACTGTGGATTCTGTGCAATACCATCTGATTTCTCACCTTTTACTTGCTGATAGTGAAAATACTTCTTTAAAACAACCCAAATAAAGCAAATTTATATGTTGAGTCATAAAACCATCAAATTGTTTTTATCAGTACTTTTACTTACTATTTAGAAGGTGCACATATACATACAAATTTTACTAAACGTAACAAAAAGAACTTTCAGTAGCAGTATCAGAACTTGTACACATTAACCAGAAGTACTAACAGTACTTCAGCACTTACACTGAAGCATTAGCTGACATATTCTCTTTCACACAAGAAGAACCAGTTTTCGATTGCTCATTAGAGCGTACTTTCTTATGTTTCTTTTTCCTTCTATGTCGTATCATTTTACAGCCTGTTTGCTGGCCCCTAAACTATTGCTGTACATCACTGCAGCTAATGCATCAAGTAAATCACAGAGCCCCTATATGCCTGTCCTCCTCGCTGTTACTACTTCTGCTGCTAAGAGCGTAACCACAACACAGGTTGACCTTTGAGCAGAGATATTATAACGTCACTCTGATGCAATCACTGCACATAACATCATCATTTATTTGAATAATAATACAATACACCACTGTTTATAAGTTCTGAGAAAAATAAAACTGTCTTCTGAAGTGTACATTCAAAACATTTCTATTCCTGAATGTTTATAATACTGATATTTTATTTTATATTTACATAGAACTGACAACTTTCAAAAGCTTCAGTAAAATTAGTAAACCAATAGGAAGTTACTGGTGTTTGTGTTTTGCCTAAGGAAAGTTTTATCACCCAGATAAATGGAAAATATATAAATCCTACATTCTGTAACTCTACTGTTATGTAGTCTTCTTGCTCTAACTTGCCATTTTATGAATCGTAGGTGAGTAGATAAATTATTATATGTGATTATTCAGGACATGGACCTGTTGGAGCGAGTCCAGAGGAGGGCCATGAAGATGTGCAGAGGGCTGGTGCACGTCTCTTATGAAGACAGGCTGAGAGAGTTGGGCTAGTTCAGAAGAAGAAAAAGCTCAGGTAAGAGCTCATAACAGCCTTGTAGTACCTAAAGGAGACCTACAAGAAATCTGGAGAGGGGCCTTTTATTAGAGCATGTAGTGACAGGACAAGGGGAAATGGATTTAAACTGAAACAGGGTAGATTTACATTAGATATTATGAAGAAATTCTTCAGTACGAAGGTGGTGAGGCACTGAATAGGTTGCCCCGAGAAGCTGTGGCTGCCCCACCCCTGGAAGCATTCAAGGCCAGGCTGGATGGGG
Organism: Coracopsis vasa; assembly: GCA_026283785.1. Taxonomy (NCBI): domain Eukaryota; kingdom Metazoa; phylum Chordata; class Aves; order Psittaciformes; family Psittacidae; genus Coracopsis; species Coracopsis vasa. The sequence continues at coordinate 34,890 of JANHGB010041039.1, read as the reverse complement.
CTTTGAGCACCCTACTCTAGTGTAACATGTCCCTGCCCATAGCAAGGGTGCTGGAACCGAATGATCAACCTAAACCATTCTATGACTCTATAATTCTGTGCCTTTAAATAAAATAAATAAATAAATAAAAGGGGGAAATGCGAAATAGTATCAGAAGAGCAGCCCTGAGGAGAACCACTTGGGGCTGTTGGTTGATGAGAAAATGAACATGAGCCAACAGTGTGCACTCGCAGCCCAGAAAGCCAACCATATCCTGGGCTGCATCAAAGGGAGTGGGACCAGCAGGTTGAAGGAGGTGATCCTGCCCCTCTACTCTGCTCTTGTGAGACCTCACTTGGAGTATTATGTGCAGTTCTGGTGTCCTCATCATAAAAAGGACATGGAACTGTTGGAACAAGTCCAGAAGAGGGTCACAGGGATGATCAGGGGACTGGAGCACCTCCCGTATGAAGACAGGCTGAGAAAGTTGGGGCTGTTGAGCCTGGAGAAGAGAAGGCTGCATGGAGACCTCACAGCAGCCTTCCAGTGTCTGAACGGGGCCTACAAGGATGCTGGAGAGGGACTCTTCATTAGGGACTGCAGTGATAGGACAAGGGGTAACGGGTTCAATCTTAAACAGCGGAAGTTTAGATTAGATATAAGGAGGAAGTTTTTTCCTGTGAGGGTGGTGAGGCACTGGAATGGGTTGCCCAGGAAAGTTGTGAATGATCCATCCCTGGCGGTGTTCAAGGTGAGGTTGGACAGAGCCTTGGGTGACACGGTTTAGTGTGAGGTGTCCCTGCCCCTGGCAGGGGGGTTGCAACTAGATGATCTTAAGGCCCTTTCCAACCCTAACTATTCTGTGATTCTATGATTCTATGCTAATTGCAACAGATACCCAAAAGTTATTTACCTCCTGTATCTCTTGGATCTTAAGTGATCTATTTCTGACCCACTAACCGACAAGAAAATCTCTGAAAACTGTAATGCCTTAAAATGTTCACAGATGGAATTTTTCTGATGTAATTCAGTGTTACAAACAATTCAGCTGACTTAGCCTGATTTAGGAAGAGGGTGTAATTAAATAAGGCTCAGGGGTGGGGGGAGGCAGACTGCATGCAAAGCTTTTCTTAGTGTATTCTTGCTAGAACTGGAAATCAAGTTTCTTAGAAAGCAGTTCTAACATACATATTACAGGTTATGGCTCCAAAAATGTTGTTTACGAGGTAACAACAGGTACACCTACAGCCTATGCTACAAGTGGCCCCAAATACACCTTAAACACATCTTCACATATTTCACATCTTAACTTATTTACAGTTGCACATATCTTCCACTTTATGACAGCATTTACCAGGAGCTTTTCAGCTCCTGAACAAACTGACAATCCATCTTGTGAGAACATCAAACAGATTATCTAACACCCCAAAGTTCTTGAGAAAAAAGGCAATCAGGTGATAAAATTGGTGGCCTTTTACGCTTTCTAGTTAATAAACTAGGAGTCTAGTGTTTTTAGTGCCCTGTAAGTACTTTCTGAGACGTTTCCATGTCAGAATCCAATGCTTAAGGTCCACTGACATGGAACATGAAAATATCATTGAAAAAGTATCTGGGGACCATATAGAAAGATCCTAGCACCAGACCCTGTCCTTATTCCTGAATCAAAAATGCTCCATAACCTTTCTATCTCCCCAACATTTCTGCAAGCCCATCAGCGCTGTCCCATTCTTGTACCTTACCAGCAAGAAAAATAACATTAAAATTAATATGGCACATATGCTGTACCAACAAACTTCCGTCTTGCTCTACCCTATTAGTGTCAGCCTTCTTTTTCACAATGAGGGTGGTAGAATACTGGCACAGGTTGCCCAGAGAGGTGGTGGATGCACCATCCCTGGACACATTCAGGGCCAGACTGAATGTGGCTCTGGGCAACCTGATTTAGTTGAAGGTATCCCTGCTCATTGCAGGGGGGTTGGACTAGATGACCGTTGAAGGTCCCTTCCAACCCAAACTATTCTACAATTCTCTGATTCACATACTGCCACTTGTCAATTATATGGGTCTTACTCTGAATGCAAGTGCTTTTGGCAACAACCTGTCCTGACATATTTGTCAGGAAAGCAACATGCATACCTGTAGTGCTCTATAAATAGCAACTTTGTGGGTTTTTTTGCACAAAAGATTTATTTTCTGGCCCTACGATGAGCTGTAACCTGTAATGTTACAAACAAGACCCTAACAGAAAACTGATTGTTTTGAATTAGCTTGGGGAAAGTAAGACGCAGCAGAAGGAAGAAAATAGTGATCATAATAAAGAATGAAAGGAAGGTAACAGCAACAACGAGCAAAACTTAAGTCTTGAGTAAGCACAGAGGGACAAATCTTCCAGAGACTCTGGAATAAATATCAAATGCAGTGCACAAAGCAGCAATGGCTCAGGGTAGTTTGGGACTGACATTATTTCCCACTACTTTCTTACTACCAGACCTGGAACAGGAGCACGGTGTTGACTCCTGCTGTAAGCACTCATTGTGGATTGACTGCATTAACAGCAAAGTCAGCAATAAGAAAGAGAATGAAAATCTGAAAACCCTATTTTGTATTTTACTATATTCACAATGGACATGCACAGGCCATGCTCAAAAGCCCAATCAGTTCTTCTAACTACCTATTAACCTGCTAAAATATGCTCTTCTTTCTTTTTTCTTTGTTCTTCACTTGTGGTCACCCTTGTAGCACTTTAGAACAGACTAAAGCAACAACTTTTATGATCAGGTCACATATTACATTTTGCAGCAAATGACTTAATAACATACCTCAATCTTTTGCACAGGCTTAAACTGCTTGTCACAATTCAGGGGCTGATCTAGGTGTCAAACACCAAACACATTTCATTCTGTTGATACAACTTGATCTTTAAAATGACACTGTCACTTTGCACAGAGAAAAGAGACCATTTCTCAGAAAAGCATGCAACCCACCTCCATTAATCTTATTTGGTTGCTGCTCTGGAGTTTGGGCTTGAGGAGAGTAGTAGGGCTGCTGATAAGTATTTGAAGGAAAGTGTGGGGAGGTAGGACTCCTCCTGCAGTCCCGGATACTGGAGAAAGTCTGTGAGTGAGGAATCCCTCTCTGGAAGGGGGAGCAGCGAGTCAGCCGTGGCTGGGGAGGCGGGAGGTGGTCAAACTCTTCCTCATCCTCAAGACTATAGCGATCATACTCCTGGTCAGCGCATGTCCCTTTCTTCCCCGCATGCAGACTGACGCTGGAACTGTGCCTTGACACAGATGCTGAAGTCGAAGCATAATCTTGCCTAAGGCCTGCAAATTCCAAGAAGAGGATAATTCAACTTCTACTAAGTAACTCTTAGCATGCGCTTCGATCTTGAAAACTAAGCAGATGCCTTCAGGAGGCATCTATTTCTCTGCCAACAGAAAGACTACATGAGTATTTTTTTTTTTTTAAATTAGAGGTATTAACACTCAGTCTATTAGGTGTCCAAGTTATTGCTATTAAATTTTTATATTCATGCAGTGAAAATGCTGACAACAACATTTCCTAAACTTATAACCCATGTAAGGATTCTGGCTCTCCAACCTCCCTGAACCAGAATTATTTCCTGCTAGCAAGACAAGGCTTAGCGGTAACCTGGCTGACTTTTAGACATGTATGCACCACCACCCCTTCTACCCTCCCTTCTCAGAACACCAGGTTTTGGAAACCATCCCACTATTAGCACTGCCCCAGAACAGCATGCTAGCTCCAGGTCAAGCAAGAGGGAAACATCCACATCCCTTGTACAACCCCCACAGCAGCCAGAGTAAAAGGGGATGTACATCACATTTCCAGGAGCTGAGTATCTCCGGCAATAGCTGCGGATAACAGCCTCACTAGATTTACAAAAAGCCCTCATCTTTGACAGATGTCTTTGCCTCATAATGGAAACTTCTTAATATGCTTCCTCCCACCCTCAAGTGGGAGATTCTATCCATGGCACTGAGGAGAGTGTGCCTGTGTACATGTATAGTACTATCACTTTCCACAGGATTAAGTGGCCAACAACTGCCATGTGCACAAACACTCTATACTAGCTGCTACAAGGATGAGATACAACCATTACACTTGACAGAGATGAGAAGGACACAGTGTTTTTCCTTCCAGTTTACCAATGACCTGATTCCTCAAAGAGGAATCTTTTTTACACTTCACTCTGAAGAGGATGAGCGCAGCTGGCATTTAACCAATGCAGCCCTTTGTATTTTTGACAGTCACCATTTTACTTTTTTTAAATTATTACAACTTCAACATAATATCAGAAATTTTCCCAGCTGTAACCCCACACATTTGCCAGCTAAGAGAGAATTCAGCTATCTTGGAAAGCCTCACACTTGCTAATTTCTCTGCTGAACATGAGTGCCACCAGATGCTCAGCAAGTTCAAGTGCTCACAAGTGATCGCTCCAGCTTGTTCAGTCTGGTTTGCTGCAGCCAGACCTCACCTCTACTTTTTAATTCATATTTTATTTTTACTCTATTTAATCACTTATTACTTGGCATTTTCCTTCAGTCACCATCTCTGAATTTCTCTTGTTTTTCACCTCATCATGTCCTCCTTGATGTCTTACTTGGCATTCATAGGAAGTGAGAAAGATACTGCACTTACTGTCTGAGTGACTTCTAAGTCAAATGCCCTTTATTTATGAATAAAGACATTTTCCAAAAATTACTATCAAGCCAAACTAAAATCTATGTCAAACAAGCTTCTGGGCTCAGATTTGTTGCATAGTAACTAGTCTGAAACTGAAATGCTAAATTTAAATGCCCCAATTCAGGATTTAAAGGGGAATTAATTTAAAAATTCATCTGACAAGAAAAGCAGAGACAAGGAAATCAATGACAGCTGCTTATTATTACCTTTCTCATAAAACGTATGTGTCAGAAAAATGGTTTAGCATCTTCCCTTCCCAGAAATAAAATTATTTTAATTAACGTGGTAAGACATTATAAATCTTTTAAATCTAAATGTACTCAACAGATGTGGAGCTACACAAGTTGGGGTTCTGTAAAACATAAGCATCAAGTGTTGGAAGATCCAGTACTATTAACCTGAACCCAACACTGTGCACACCTTGTCTCCGCAGGTGAAGAGTTTTTCCACCTGCCACTCAAGAAGTGACACCATTTAAGAGAGATTCATTGACTGAGACCAGACTGGAGCAGTTTTGACTGTTATGGGAAATCTTCTTCAAACTGTTTTGGAAAATTAACAAAAGGCACCTACTCTCCTCCTGTAGACGAGCCATGATCTGAACATCGGTGAGGTCCTGCAGCTTGTATCCCATGGAAATGGAATCATCCTCCAGCTCTGAGGTGCTCAGCTCACTGTCTATTGATGACTGTGGGCTCAAAGGTGAACTCCTAGAAAGGTAACCTATGTAAGAAAGCATAACCTTTAGTTTGTGACTGCATCTGTCCATCTTTCATTCATTACTATCTGCCCTTTATGTTACAGTACCTTAAAATGTTTTCTGCATAGCAGATAAAAACTTTCAGAAGTGTAGTGCAATCCATTAAATTAGCAAAAGTGTTTTGATTCTTGTGAGACATAGTAAGTGTAGTAATGGATCATGAATTCCTCTGCTTTTTTCCAAAATAACATCACATAGCCCAGCAATGAATAATTTACCCGGTACAGTTCTGACTGATCCTAGATTACTTAGTGTAGTCTAAACACATTTGCATTTGAATACTTTTTATGGGACTGTGGTTCTCCCTACTTTGCTCTGAAAAGCAAGTGTGTGTCATACTCAGTACTCAGATTCCATTTCAGAGTCATTTAACTAAGTTTTGCTGGCTGGGTTTTTTTTTGTTTGGTTGGGTTTGGTTTTATTTTTTTAACTTGCTAAAATCATCAGATAAATCAATGACAACAATAATTAAGACTAAACATTATGCAGCACTGGAGAAAGCATTGCCTCCTTCAGAGAGCTACCTTTTGGAGAGGGGTCTGGATTCTACTTGCAGTTAGTTGCATGAGCTAGCTGTTGTTCAACTTTAAAGACAAATTCTTCCAATAAAACAGTAAGTTTCTTTCTGATAACCACTGGACCACCAAAGGGCCACAGCTGCCTGCAAGGCAAGAACCACTGTGGCTATGGGTCATCAGCTGTGCTCGTAACACAGATGTGTTTGCATCCTCTAGCACTGCTGAAAGCAGTCACCTAAAATTAATCCTAAATTCAGCTGTTCTCTAATAGTATCTCCAACAGAAAAGAAAATGCTGGGGATTACTTTGCTTTGGAAGGATTGTAAGGAGTAAATGTGTTTGTTTTTCTTAAATTTGCAAGTTACAACGGTCCTCCAGGCTTTGCAGAGGTAGTAACAGCTGTGCCTATTTGGTGCAGCAGTGGGAAGCTAGACAACATACCTGGGGGCATCTCAAATAGCATGAGATGCCTTCATTTAGGTACTAAACTACATCCCATTGAATAGGGGAGTTCAGACATCTTGCTCACACATACAACTACACCAGGCATTCAGCCTGGAGCTGTATCTCACCCACAGTGCGCGTATCCCTTAAAACAGGGCTTTCTGCACTGATTTCACACATTGAAAAGAACAGTGGGCACAGATCAGTGTGACACTGAAGCTAACTTCCTTAGACCATGCCTGCTCCTGCCAGCAATAAAATTTTAATGCCTCTTGCCAAGATTATTTTCTCCACTGCCACTACAGTTTAGTCACAGATACAAACTGACTCACGATACTTGTAGTGAAGAAGGAAAAATGCAACTCTCTGCAATTTACAGCCCACAGAAAGTTTACATTTTTCCTAAACACCTATGTCCCCTGGAAGAAATCAGTGGCAAACATCAAATAATCTTGGATTTATTATTTAAACAATACCAGTTTGAAAACAGCCATGATTCTGTTTTTATTGTAGAGAAATGCTCCCTGCTACTTCATTACACAGTTGCACAAATGTTTCTGTAGACAGAAGGAAGGGGCACAGTGGGGCAGAAATAAGCAGTAAAGGGCAGGCAAAGCTGCAGACTGTTTAAGCTGACACAGTCACAACTATACTCTCAGGTAAATCATTACTGAGAAATAGGCTCTACTTTCTATGACATGCTGCGTAATAACACAGAAGATAACCTACAGTACTAGTTAATTGCCACATTTTAGGGTTTTTTAAAAACATCTCCCTCTGAGGCGGGAGTCATTGAAACAGTCCATTGCTGTTACATGTCAGGAAGATTAGACTAAATCAAGCAATTTTGTAAGCACCATAAATCAATAAAAAGATAAGCATTACCTGTCCGTTCAGGTGTTAGTATTGCTTTACTGGAGGTTTTAGAGAAGCTGGGACTGTTAAAGCCATTGGTATATGGGGTGAGTCTTGCAACGGGACTATAGGGAAAAGCCAAGGAGACAGGTGTAGAGAAGAGGTTCCGCCATCGGCTAGCTGTTACAGATGTGAGGGAGGAGGGAGAAAAAAAAGATGTTCCATTACAAACAGAATAGTGCTGTTAGAGAGAAAAATAATCTCATCTTAGTCTCTTAATTAGACATTTTTTACTTATAGTAAAAGGAAAATAATGGTCACAGTTCAGCAGCAAAATAAAGGACCAGCACAGTCTTCTACATTTAAGTGTGCTCCAAAAGTTTTCTAGCAAATGTTTTGCTTGCCATTTTCTAGGTATACATCATTTTGGTGTACATTCATCACATACATCACTGGGTGCAAACACACAAAGTAACAGAGGAAGTAAAACCCACTACAGTTAATAAAGAAATACAAATTAAATTTGTAGCACTCTTCAAGGAATTGTTCATGGAAATCAATCATCACACAACTGAATTAGCAGTTAAATTATCAGTTATGGGAGTTCAGAGACACAGCAGTAAAAGAGACTTAACCATCAAGTGCTAAAACCAACTGTAATTCCATAGCCAGCTTTTAAGTTACCATATTTTCTCTTTACACAGCATCGATTCCTGATTACATAAGTATAAAATCTGTTGTTTCTTTTTACTCTCCACTCCTTGGGTTTTGGTTTTTGGTTTCTTTTTTGAGGATTAACCAAATAATAGAACAGGGCACCTCTTTTCCTACATACTGTTTACAATAAACTTGCAAGAAATCTGGTCTGCTCAGTAACATCACAAAGAACTCAGAGCAGGCAAAAAAAGCTAAAGGCTTATTTAATTAACATTTTGTTAGCTCATCCAGTAAAATATGAATACAACTGCCCTTTGCTTTACTTATTTTGTAACATGCATTCAAAAGGCAAAATAAACAATATCCACATGCTCTTCAGAAATTAAATAAAGAGGGTTTAATTAGAAGGAAAAGGCAAAATTTAAAAAATGTGAATTTTCAGAGAACCCAAAGAGGCGCAAGCAAAGTTTGTACAGATGAAAAAAAACCCCTATAATATCACTTAGTTATTTGTGATAGAATTTATTGTGCCCTGACAGATGTTACGTACAGTGACACAAGGAGGGAGCTAGGAACATAGTTCTACCTAACTTAGAAATCAATGGCATAACCTCGATCCCTACCAGGTTTTTGTGGTGTCAGATGCTGCTAACTGGTTTTCAAATCTAGAAGGCCCTCAAAGCCCCCAGAAGCCATTCTCCATCACATGCCTAGTTAATACCACAAATCTGCCATGTTAATTGGACCTGTTGATCCAGTCATTTTAAACACAGATACTCAAATAGCATTCAGGCCCTCTCTATTTTAAAACCTCACTGTCACCAAAATGATTTAGTAGGACATATGAACTATTCCTTCTTGCTAACATCAGCACCAAGGGGCCACAGAAAATCAGGGGAGTGAATCTCATTGGCAGTCTGTCAATCATATCCTTGCAACATTTTGGAGTAATCAGTTCATCCTCAGTTCAAAATATGCTACTTCCACCTTTCTCTTTTGCTTTGACCCACTCAAAGCTACTCCTGGAGTTTTAAGGAAGAAGCAGCCCTTCCTATTCTTCCCACTAGTGCTACTAAGCTCAGTGAAGGCAGCTACCTGATTTCAGCACTAGCACAAAGCAGTCTGCCAGGAAAGGAAAGTACCTGCAAGGCTCAGTCTCTGTGGGAAGGAGCTAAACTACACATTCGTAAGATATAAAAATTCAAATTGCGATCTTTGCTGTCCTCTCATCAAAGAATTATTGCAACTTGCTCATTTTTGATGATTCTAGCTCCTTCAAGCTTAAAGAAACCTCAAGGTCTGAGACCTTAACTAGGAGCAGCATCAGCACCACTTCTAGGAAACTGTTTGATGTTAAGCAATACAACACAGACTTCCTGGCAGTGTTGTTTGTCCTTTACATGCACTAGCATGATCAGTTCAGAAGTCAGGCACACAGGTGTTTCAGGACAAAAAGGAGAGCACATGCAGATGGACACCACTTTATAAACTAGTAACTAACACAAATTGCCGGGAATGAGATTAATTTACAAGGAGTTAACAACTGCAAATTTATTTGAGGCATTCCCTGAAAGAAATCTGTGCAATAAAGTAGATCTCAATATCATATTCACAGCTAATGTTTGTCATTTCCACTGGAAACCATCGGTATGGAGCAAGCGCTGACAGTTCCTTGTGATTTTATTTTTCTGCCTAACACAAGATCCTGTTCTGTAGCAGCCTGATCATCCACCAGGCTAATTAGCTGCCAGCATGTTCTCACCCCAGATGTGGTCAACCAGACAGCACAAATAAACATCATTCATTACCCTCTACAATAACCACTGTGCACTGGCCCACTAAGCACAAAGCAACAGCTACCACGACCATGAAAGCAAGAGCCCACGTGAAGAATATAATTAGTATTTATGGCAAAGCAGATTTCGAACTCCTCTTTCAAATAGTATGTGTTTTCAAGTAAAGATGGACAAAGAAGCCAAGAAACTCCAGACCAATCTCTCTTTATAATGAAACAATGTAAAATATCCCCAATTCTGGAACTTTCGCCACCGTCCCTAAAATAAAACTTTATAGTATTCAAGCATCAGCAAAGTAATGACACTTTTCTGGCATACAATTAGTTCCATTGTTCAGGACCAAATATAGAAAGGAGTTTTCACTAGTTTTTCAATGGAAATATCAAAGCACAATTAAGACCTTCTTTTTATAATTTCCCTGGAGATATCAAAAATGCTAAAATAGATAAAAATAATAACTCACATAGAAAAATATCAGCAACTACATAAATATCACCATACTGACTCCTGTGAATAATCAGCATTTGGTAAGAACTGATGGAAAATCTCACGTGAAAGCCTGAACAAGTAAACATCTACAGAATTGCATGGCTCAAAAGGAATGAACCACCCTGCAAAACCACAGGATGCTGTACCATATCTAAAGCAATTCCTTTACTAAAAGCAATTTCTCATTTAAACTATATAAGGTACAGAATTTCTAACCATATATAGAAGAACGTTTTTGAAAGTGAAGAAAAAATTGCTATTCAAGTTAATGGCAATATTAACAATTTGGGACATGAGGTAACAATTAGCATACATTCTCATTATGTTGTTTTAATTTTGCGGGATTACACTGATATAAACAGGGACAAATCAAGAACAGGTCCTCTACTTGATGAATCAGATACGCCTCATCCCTGTAAGTGTTCGAGGCCAGGCTGGCTAGAGCTTTGAGCAACCTGGTCTAGTAGAAAGTGTCCCAGCCAATGGTGGATGGGTTGGAACTAGATGATATTTAAGGTCTTTTCCAACCCAAACCAGTCTGTGACTCTGTAATTCTATTACTTAACAGTATCAGTGTAGACTACGCAAGGGGACTTCTTTCAAGAGTTAGTAAGTAGCGGTCTCCAAAATACAACATAGTGTACATCCTTACATAAATAGATGGACAAGCACAGAGGCTTTGTGAAAAATGTAACTGTCTCAGCATTCATTTTCCTTTCGCGTGCACAGCTCTCCCCACATGCACAGGTCCAAAAGCAAATTTTCTAAGCAGGCACAGTAGCCAAACTTGGCTTTTCAGCTTCCCTTTTTCTGAGAAACTGGCCAAATGTTATGTTGAAGTATTAAGCTCCAGGCATGACCTAGGACCCAAATGTCTGCTCCTTCCCCAACTCCCATACTCAGCAAGTGCTATTTTATATAAACTGCCAGTTTGATGCATTTCCATTCCATTTGGTGGATTCCTAACCAGAACCCATGAGCATACAAGCTCTCACATTTCAGCTAGCTTGAAGAAAGATACACTTCTCTGAACAGAAGACTCATTCTCATGTATTACTATATAAGGTAACCTGGAACAAAATATATGGCCCCAGATTCTTCGGCCAAACTATTACGATTTCATTTACTAAGGAGAATGTTTACCCCATTTAATTTTAGGAGCCTTCAAATAAGAAATTGGAGCTTTCCAAAACAAGGAATGCTTACCAAAGGGCACTGTGAGTGCAGAGATTTACATAGGAAGACTGCACAAATTCACAGAAGAGGAATCCACCAAAGGTTAATAAATCACATCTAAACCAGAGTTAACATCTGGTTCAGTCAGTCTCTGAATTGGAAATACAACCAGGAGGGTGTTACGGCAGGCATGCATGCTCTTTCCCCATATTCTCCCTCCCTTCCAATATCTATTTATGGCAATTTTGGATGCTGGAACCTGTGTCACAGACACAATGAAGATGCTTTAATGTACAGATATTGATGGTTGACCTAGTTGCCACAGGACACAATATACTCTAAGTGAAAGGATGGGGAAGAATTCATCTCACCTCCACTTGAAAAGGTCATGAGCCATGCCTGTTTGTCTGCACTGCCTACAAAGGCAGCACAGAGTGACTGGCTCCGATACTGATCTCTGCATATATTCAAACAAAACTCACTCTGACAGTATTCATTACAGAGAACAATAAACAGAGCTTAAAAACACATTTCAGAGACTGCATCCAGTTTTCCCTTTATGCAAGCAACTGAAAAAGACAACTCTTTTGCAGCGCTAGAGCACTGCAATGCTTGCATGCATCCTATTGAAACAGCTGTAGATACCCAATTAAAGTGGCTGAACATCTTTTTTGGCAGCAGTTCCAGTTGAAAGGGGAACCCTTGCTACCTTCCTACAGGCTAATGCTTTACCCCAGTCCTCCCCATGCCGTCTTCTTGGCTGCACTGGTACAATGTACCAAGTACAACTGTCCTTGCCAGACTTCATGCTCAATTAGATCAATTTTTCAATCTGTATTAAAAAGACCTTTTTGTTAATTTATTAAAAAACAAACAAACAATGAGGAGTTCCTCAATGCCCTTTGCCAGCAAGATGGAGTCAAGTTGTACCAGGGCATTTAAGGAGAGATGGAGAAGCAGAAAACAGAGGCAGGAAGGTGGGGCTGCTGAAGCCCACTTTGCCTCCAAAAGGAACAAGAGCAGCCTCCACAATGTGTGTAAATGCAGGTGAGATTAACTCAATGTCTGACACCAATTGCTTGCTTACACATACAATGCAGAGCAAAACACCACCACTTTCATTGCATTTTAACAATTATCAACAAAAAGGGAACAAAATGATAATGACCTTACAGTATCACTCAAAGGGTAAAGGTATATCACTACAATGTGCAGACAGTGCACATCAGGCAAAAGAAAAAATCTTCCTCCAACCCTTGCTGTGCCAACTGGATAGACCTTCTGTCTCTGCTGACTCTGGCTGTAAATTATCAGATCTCTAGTTAGGCTCACACAGCATGTAGTGCGTGAAATAAGCTAGGAATCATCACAAGTAGATCTGAATGGGCAGCAGTTCCTGGAAGCACAAATGAAGTTAGAACAGGACATATGTCCCTGCCAAACAGAAAGCGAGTTACATTCCTGGGTAAAGGGATGAAAGGAAGGCTCGACCCCAGTGATGAGGCACTGAAACAGGTTGCTTAGAGAAGTTGTGGATGCTCCATTCCTAGCAGTGTTCAAGGCCAGGCTGGATGGGGCTTTCAGCAGCCTGGTCTAGTGGAAGGTGCCCTGCCAATGGGTTTGGAAGGAGATGATCTTTAAGGTCCCTCCAAACTCAAACCATCTATGATCTTATTCCAAATGTAGCAGATCCACAAGAGACTGAGGTTGGTTTATACCATACAGCAGAGCAGAGTGTCCAAGAGCCCTGCAGAAGCTCTGAGGAGACTGGTGCATCTACCGTGACAAGAAACTAATGTCTCTTCCACTATCGGCATGCCTTCGCTAGCAGCACCAAACCTGGTGGGTGTAACTAGTCTGTTCTCAAATAGTTCAAATAGCCTTGCAGAAAGCTCCACGCCATACTTATGAGTGGTGGCTTCATTCCTCTAATGTGAAACAGGTGTCTTAACGCAGACATTGCTATTGCAGTCTACATCATGGAAAAGAATTACATTTAAGCAGAGCTGTGTCAGAAGTCATGATACATATACCACTTAAATATTGTTTGAGCATCATGATCAGGGTGAATCACATTTTACTCACTGCCTGTAATCCAAAGGGAAAACATTTGGCTTGGCACAATTTGTGAAATACATTTTCCTTTATAAAACACAGTTCTGTCATTGCTTATACACACTTTAACACTGTGAGAGAGACACTCATATTCTCCAGCATCATCATAAGCAAAATCTGAATACTCATGCTCATTGCATTAAGCATTGTGAAACTCATCCCAACCTTATTTTCCTTCATGAATTCATTACCTTTGGTAACTGCTTTGTCTGTATTTCACTGACAGTGTGATACAGCAAAATCCCAGAGAGTACTGTAGAAAGCACATTTGCAATCACTCAGCACTGGTTTAAATGCTCTGTTTGTCACAACACTCCACAAATAGTAAAATCAACTAAATTTTGAACAGGAAAACATCTTTTTGTCCTTTTCTTTAAATGCTGGTTGGTTGAAGCATCTCACAGGTCTGAGAAACAGTGCACCCGGGTCTCAGCACATCACTGCTTACTGCTTGCAGAGCCCTGATAACCTTTGCGGGCCATATAACTGACAATCTTTCAATCCAGTGGACATTTGCTCTACAGACCAGTAAGACATTCTCTCTAGTTCTGAAGCAGTTAAGGAAACATCTGTCAACAAGCAGCAGGAAGGAGTATGAAGCTGCAGGACTCACCTCCAGAGTCTCCATAATTCAACACTTGCAGCATCCTCATCAGAGATGCTTGCCTAGGATGCAGCTCTCGCACAGTAAAGTGCTGCTGACCAGCAGTTTGACAGCTACTGAGCTGGATTACTAACACCACAGTTCTGTGGTATTATCAAGCCAGGAGGACCTAAATCTGTGTTCTCTGAATTAACACTGACATATCGTCATCACCTCTCAGAGAGGTGCCTTTAACTGTAATGGGATGTGTAGGGTTGTTTGTAGGGTTTGTATTTTACTGTTGACCCTGTGCAAAGGTTATATACAGCTGTAGAGTGCTGACCAGAATATACACAGTTAGTATTTCCTACTTCTGTATAAAATGTGCTGTTACACCACTAATTTTAGGGTCTGCTGTAAAGAAACAAAGTTTAAAGTCTAAAGCCAGGCCCATAATATAATCAAGATATTCAACAAAAATGCTAATTAAAGTTCCTTAACCAGAGAAGGAGGCAGAAATTCCTTCCACTTTGAGACAGAGAGTACTTACCAGAGTTGCTATTTTGAAAGACTCTACAAACCACTTTACAGGAAGGATCTGGGGAGCTGTATCTCTACAACCCTTCTCGGGCATGTCCCCTGGGGTGTACTGAGCCCTCTAACTCACCACTCTCAGTAGCAGAGATTTGGGATCAATGGAGAGAGAAACCTAGTTTTATATATAAGCTTAATAATGCATGCTGAGGTTGGGGGTTGCTTCTAATATGGGCCCATGATCATGATCTGCGCACTTCAGTGAGCACTTAATCCTAAAAAGCATCTGGTGGTAAAACTGACTTAGAGAAATCTGGCCTGCCACTTCTTCAGACATGGTTATTTATTATTCAGGAGCAGGCTTTCAAGCTACTAATCCATCTGGTGCACGTACTGGGTATGGGACTCTTGTTACAGGTCCTCCTCTTCCCCAGCCACACAGCTCTGTCCCCTGGGGCTTTTCTTAGATGTGGAATTTGCCTCAGCATCCAAGGGGAAGGAGAAGCAGTTTCATGTCCCCTATTCCTAGACGGGCTTCCTTTACTTTTGTACAAGACATATAGGTGCAGTGACATTTTTGAGGCACAGTAAAAGCTAGTAATTTCATTTTTTGACATTTCTCTGTCAGATTACTCCTGAACTAACACTTATGATAATTATCTGTTTAAACCTAAACAGAGGAAGTTTAGATTGGATATAACGAAGAAATTCTTCACTGTGAGGGTGGTGAGGCACTGGAATGGGTTGCCCAGGGAAGTTGTGAATGCTCCATTCCTGGCAGTGTTCAAGGCCAGGGTGGACAGAGTCTTGGGTGACATGGTCTAGTGTGAGGTGTCCCTGCCCATGGCAGGGAGGTTGGAACGAGATGATCTTAAGGTTCTTTCCAACTCTAACTATTCTATGATTCTATGATACTTTTCTTGGGCATCTGTCTTGCAGCTCAAAGATACCTGTTTCCCCACAGCAGTCCACTTGCCACATCCACTTAATTCTCCAAATTACTTAAAGATCAAATAGCCTGCTAGTGCAGGGGTATTTTGCCAATACAATACAGTAGGATGTGTAAATGACTCTTAATACCACTACGCAAAGTTGATCTTTATGTCAACACCCCACAAGCATTCCCAAAGCAGGTAATGGATTCCCATCTTTTCACACTCTTGATGAACAAAACTATGCTGCATTCAGGTCTCTAGCACAGATTTGATCTTCCCAACACTTGAAAAACAGCAAGAATACCATGTATAGTTCTACTGTGTGTCAGAACCACTGCACGGCATCTACGCAGGCTTTGCAAAGTCCTCCTTAAGCAAAATCTCTGACTATGGGGAATCAAGCTTCGGAGTTTTAAACAGTTTGTATTGATTGCTGCCAGCCAAATCAAGAGCATGAACTCATTCTATTTTCAGTCACGTGGAAACCAATAAATACTGAATCTCATCTTACCATATTTCTAACCTCAAATATAAAGCAGAA
This sequence comes from Coracopsis vasa, assembly GCA_026283785.1. Classification (NCBI taxonomy): domain Eukaryota; kingdom Metazoa; phylum Chordata; class Aves; order Psittaciformes; family Psittacidae; genus Coracopsis; species Coracopsis vasa. The sequence goes on along the minus strand of JANHGB010041039.1, from coordinate 18,798 downwards.
GACCCCTCTCAAAGTTATCTGACATTCACTCCAAAAAGCTTACAATTAGTAGGCAAAATACCTTAAAGGAACTAACAAACAACAAGAAGGACTTCTAGTGATTTCAATAGGTTTTGGATCAATGTGGCTCTTTTCCTATCGTATTTCTACTACCATATTTTTTCCATTATTTCTATCTTGTACATGAGATGTAATTAAAAAAGATCATTTTTTAAAAATACTATTTGTTTAGTTACCTTCCCTCCTACCATAAGATTAGAGACATTTCACTTGATTCTTGTCTTAGATTAATTTTACAGTGGTGGAAGGTCTGGCTTTCAACAGAATTTCAGTTTATCATACACTTCACCAGTAAGTGAAGGCTGGAAATTAATTTTGTTTGATGACTAAAAATTATTATAGAAGCTATTGTATGGAAGCCAATCTGAATTCCAGCTACACAGAAGGGGAGAGACGGAGGAAGAACATTTTGAAAAATGCAGCATGTCCTCTGTCTTTACTAAACTCTGTGGTCTGTATGCACCTCAACTACTTTTCAGTGCTCAAATTTGACCTCTAGTCCTACCTGACCAGCTATGCTCCTCTCTGCCCTTCCCTGTCACTGGAGGAAGAAAGATCTCATGCTCCACAGATGTCTCTAATTTTCAACTAGTCCCCAGTTTCAATCCTGAAGTTTAAGATTGCTTAAAAAAGCTAGCATAAATCTTATCTGAATGCACTTCTAGCACATTTAGCACAGAGAAACAGACATACATGGTAGCTAGAGAAGATATAACCTGAAAGTTGAAAGAGAGTATTGGGTTATTCATTCAAGCTGGATCCAAGTGACAGCTATACTGATATATATTATTATTATATTATCCATGCAGCACTGCACTGCAGTGTGTGGATGGCTGTACTGGAGCTAGGCTGTTTGGCATGCCTGTGCGTGGTGTAGACAGGTTGTATGCACTGACAAGATTAACTCTTAGTGTCTACTTATGTTCTGGTAACACAACAAGGAAGGGTGAGGTAATCTGTGTGCCTGTATATGCTCTGTATACAAGCATACCCCTCAAGGCTACTAAGAACACAAAAACCTTGTACCTTATCAGCAAGCTGCCATCTACATAGCAAAAAAGTACAGGTGTTGTGTATTTTTTAACTTCAGTTTGAGAAGGAAGCCTGTTTTCAAAACCAGTTAACCTAATAGAGCTTTTTTGTGCAGAACTAAATCTCCCTAATCTCTTGCAACTGTATGTTAGATGTCTTCAGTTCAATCAGCCAAAAGCAGTTCTAAAACCCCGGTGATAATAGTGCACCCACTCTTTTTGAAATGCTGTTTTCATTCCTTAGAGAACAACAGCTGCTTTGTGATCTCTTGAGTCTTTGTGTCTTTGTACTGGTACATCTAAGATTGTCAGTGCCATCGTATTTATCTTCCTGTGCATTCAGTACAGGAGCTGAGTCATCGCAGTCACCGCAGTCACAAAGAACTCTGCTGGACAGGCTCCCTTTCTGCAGCTTTGGTCTCAAGAGTTGAATAAAAGATAGGAGAAGCCAGTAGTAAAAGTGCCATTGAAGAAAAAACCAACCACCACCACAATAAAATTCTATCAACTAAAACTCCTGACAAATACGTAATAGTTAGGACAAACACTGAACTGCAGTGTAAATAAATTCATTTAAAACCAAAAACAAAACACACGTTGAAAGGATTATTTTAGAGAATAAAACAGATTTTTTTTTTTTTTTTAATACAAATTTCAAGACAGGCTTAGCTGCCATTCACAAAATGGAGTAAGAGGAAGGGTGCCTTTGTCCTTTCATCCTGTCAGTCCACGCTTAGGGGACTTCTCCAGGATAAGGAACAAGGCTAGTTATCCCTTCTCTGCTTGATTTACAGAACAGGTATCAGTTCAACTTCCCTTGCAGATCAGAGATCAGCTACTACACCATGTGCTTTTATGCTCTTCTGCTGAAAACAGCCTATTCCTTTAGTCTATCCATTGAACTACAGGCAAAACAAACCAAAAAAGACTATTATGTAGTGGTTAGTGCACTCCTTCAGAGAAGGTAGATAGGGTTTTGCTCCAGTTAATAAGAGAGAACTTCATTTCCATATGCCACAAAGGATGTACAGAAGTTCACCAAAGTGGACATGTACTATACTGCTAACCAGATATGCAAGCAACAATTTGAATCCAAGATGTAAATTTTTGTTTAGAGGAACAGTTGGCTGGAGAAAAACAGAGCTAATTACATTCCTTACATTTAATTTTTTTGGTAGTATATGTAATTCTTTTTCTCATTTTTAAATTACCATCTGCAAGCAAGATAAGGGACCTATTCTGTAAATAACAGACTCATAGAAGGACAATTTCCCATCCTTCTCCTAACAGTATAGGATCATAATTACATACCAGGTGTAATTCAAGTATGTGTCTCTGTTGGGATATAAATCTCTTGAGCATTTATCGTAACACAAAAAGGACAAAATAATTCAAACATTAACCCTAAACTGCACTTTTTTTCTAACCTTACTGGTTAGTTCTGAATTTCCCCTGCATCCACGAAACACCCATGAACACATTATCTACTTGCCATCTTTATTCACAGGCTAAATCTCTGAAAGGAGGGTTTTGAAGAGGGTTTCTCTGTCTACACTTTCTGACTCTGACACCCTGTTCCAAGATGCCACACTCCCTTTTTTTTGCACAAGTATACCTGCTGCCTACACTGAATCTGACTGGAAAAACTACAAGTTTAGGCTTAAATCGGGGTCAAAAGCAGCACTTACCCTCAAGGACCCCTGTGGAATTTGGATAAATATAGCAAATGTCACAGTTATGTGCTTATTATGAGAATGTGTTAACATTATCACCCAAAGCAGAGAAATAATATAAAACCCTTCAAAAAAAAAAAAAAAAGATACTATAAAATACATTTTTCATACTTCTGAAACACCAAATAAGAGAAAAAAAAAAAAATCACAAAAGTTTAGGATTAAGAAAAGTACTGACAGAAGTTTAAGTGACTGTCAACTATAATAAGGTATTCAGAATACATACCATTGTGTGGAACTAAGGTTCAACACCAACCTAGGGTAAAATGAAGAAATACTAACCAAACAGTTACTTCTAGGAGAATGGGTGAAATTACATAGAATCAATGAATCATAGAATAGTCTGGGTTGGAAGGAACCCCCAAAGATCATCTAGTCCAACCCCAATGAGCAGGAACATCTTCATCTAAATCAGATTGCCCAGAACCACATGCAGCCCAGTCTTATCTCCAGGCATGGTGCATCCACCACCTCTCTGGGCAACCTGTGCCAGGATTTTACCACCCTCACTGTAAAGAATTTCTTCCTCGCATCCAGCCTGAATCCCCCCTTTTTTAGCTTAAAACCATCACCTCTTATCCTATCACAACAGGCCCTGCTAAAAAGTCTCTCCCCATCTTTCATATAGGCCCCTTTTAAGAACTGAAAGGCTACAATAAGGTAGCCTTATAATAATGTTTCTCTGGAACCTTCTCTTCTCCAGGCTGAACATACGTATGTTTGATGTAGACACCATTATCATTACTGTCACAGTGGTCAGGGCTTCTGCAATGACAATTTTTAGCCTAAACAGACAAGTCTCTTCCGACTCCCTAGAGAAACACAGGTTTCTCCTGGCACTAACTCAGAGCACATTCCTAAACTTAAATTCCCGTGGAGTGACTCCAGACATCACGAGAGACTCCCTGAGTACCTCCCAGAGGTACATACACTCTAGCAAAAACTGTACAAGCATTTAATAAAGTGACAATCCTTGCTCCTTGCAAACAAGTAACATAAGTGTAAGCAGACAGAAAAGGAGAGAGGAATATAACATTATCAACCAAGAGTACAGTACAACAGGGAAAGCATGAGAATGGCACGAGAGACAAGAGTCAAAGCACACAACTTGCAGAATGACCATCGATACAATTATGACACTGCTGCAACATCCTTCTGCCCACGTCTTACTTCCAGGATAAAAAGACCTCTACAGTATCTTTAAAGTGTTTCCACCATCAGAAGAACCTGTCACGTCCACAATAAGCAGAAATGGGCTTGGACAACAAAGCTTGAGACGTTTCTTCAAGCTTTTCCATAAAAAACCATTTTGTTTCTTCCAAGTAAAATTACCTCAGATTTAACAGCACCCACATAGGCCAAAAATAAAATCTCTTTCGGACCAAGTCCAACAGAGTGGGAACATATGCGCCTACTTACAGACTGAACCTTTTTTATGTAGAAATAAAGACTCATTTGTGATTACAGTGAAGTATTTCACAGTGTTTCAAAAGACATTTAATAAACAACCCTGAGGCACTCTTAATGTTGGCTACGTAACTGCAACACATGAAGCAGAAATGACAAAAAAAGAAAACTGGTGACACCATGGAGCAATAGGCTGAAGCAATGACTCCATCACTCCATCCTACCCTATTTCATGCGGGCCTATAAACTGCTCCCTTCCCTAACTTTACTAAGGACTGGGGAGGAAGAACAAAGTACACAGAGGTTTCTCTAGTGTTTCACAGATCTACTTGAGGGACATGCACCTCTAGGAAGAAAGGACCTTAAGCTGTTAGGACGCTGAGCCCAGTCCTCTGTTTTTGCATGCAACAACACAACAGATAATTAAACTGCTATCACATACTACAGCCCACAAAACCATTCCCTCCACCCATAACAGACTTAAGAGGTGTTATGAAGAAAACATTGCCTAAAGCTAAAAATCACAAACACATGAAGTGCCAAATAACTCTAAAATTGGAGGAAAAAACAACAACAAAAAAAGATATGCTACTAGTCAGATGAAAATTCTTAAGACTTCATAATCCTATTCTTTTACTAAGGCTATACTGTGGCAGTACCTTGAGCCCAGCGAAACTGGAATTGCATTTTATGAGTCACTCCAGAAGGATACAACAAATGACAGCCCCTGGTCCTAACAGCTTACTTAAATTTCTGACACAAATCTTTACATGGCTTTCAAGTGGCTTTAAAAGAAGTGGCAAGTAGTTAATGCTACTCAAAGTCCATTCACATGCTGAAAATACAAGTTATCTTGCACCATTCATTTTCTTATGTGCTGATAACTCTTCAGTGATATGACAGCATTAATATAAAGTGCATACTGAATTTTGTTATATGTAAACAGCAATTCTAAATGGAAAAGACAAAGTAATGAATACATACTGCTGTATGACGCGTGAAAGACCACAGAAGCCATATGCCAACATTCTAATCATTTAAAAGCTATAGCCTGAAGTTACATACGGAACGAATGAGAAAATAATTACAATTTTTCCTTCCAAAACTCTTAATTCTTTCATATTAGCAGGTTACATATTAAAGTTCCCTGCATAATAATACCTGTATCATTGAAGAGATTAATTCAATTTCATTACCAATAAAAACAATGTCTATTAAAAAAAAATTGTAAGACGCGAACACATTTCTAAGAAAAAAAGAAATTAAGCTTCTGTCATAGGACTGCTTCAGGCATTTTTCGCTACCTTTCTACCCTCCCAGACATGTCCTCTGAGTGTTTATGATGTCCACAACTAAATTTTGCACCTAAGCTCTGATTACAGTCAATGAAGACCTACAGCTCAATTCAGCTGCTCGCAAGTAGGCATACTGCCATTTAGATATCCACTCAGGGCATGTCAAGGGCATCAGTGCCACACATATATGGACAACCAAACCTAGCCCTGTCTTTCTATTGGCTATAACGGGATACTAAATACTGCTTGTATGACGGTATGCCAGGAGATGAGTTGTAACCAGATGCAACACGGAATGGAACAAGGAAACAGACTGTGAAGTTGCCAAAAGTGACCAACAGGTCACTGCTGTGACCCAGCCCTGCACTTTATCAGTCTCTACTTCATATTGAACTCTCAACTATTTTTCCGCACAAAGGGTGTTGTCTGTGCCACATATGAGTGCGCAAACGCACATGCATGTGTGAGAGAGTTCAGCAAACTTCAAACCATGCTCCATGCTAGCCAATTAGACAGACAAGAGGCCTGGGAACGCATTATTGAGCAACTACAGGGCTACAGGCTTGGCACTGGAAAGACTTTGGGTCTAGGCCAGCTACCAGATGTCCACATGAGCATGTGAGATGCCAATAAACATCAAGTCAGACTACTCAGCAAACAGGACCAGAGGTTTGGGGACTAAATACTGCCCAGACAATGGATGTAGGGGTCAGCTACCACAGCATGGGTGTCGGAAGCCTAACAATGGAGGGAACGTAGGTCCAGGCAGGTGACAAACACATCCATGTGGCTGCACATGGACAAGTGAGAGTGTGAGACCTGCTGGCAAGACTCAGTCTTAACAACTGGCTGGACATGAAAATAGGAAACTGTAGCAGCCTCAAATCTAGCGGACTGAAGTGAAGAAATCTCCTGGGTCTGAGACTCCCAACAACTTCAGCTCTGGAGAAACGTAGCAATGCTGTCCTTGCGACTTGAAGTCCACCAGATTTGGGCACACTAAACACATCTCACATGCTTAGACAGCTTCATTTAAACACCTGCAGTCTGGAGCAGAGCCCACCCTTCAGCACAGAACAGCAGGGGCATAATTCAGCTGTCTAAAACCAGAATGTAATGACATCTGAGGTGCTCCAGCTGGTCCAGTTAACTGAGGCTGCTGTGCAGGTCCTGTATCATACCATCTGTCCCATCTAGATATTTCAAGGACCCAAGACCATGTCAAATTACACTTAGTATCCTTGTTAAGGGAAATGAATCATGGCCAAAGTGATTGAGCTGTTAAATTAGGTATACCAGACACATGCCTAAAATTAGGTGGAATAAATCTGGGCAATATGTTCTATGAATTAAGCAACAAATGTCTGAGATTCAAGGACAAGGTACTTACAGTCAGACACAATGAAAACAGCTCCATGCCTGGCTCCAGTAACCAAGACACAAAAAATCCGTACAAGCAAAACTGAATCACACAGATTTCTCCCTGTGATTCATATGCAACACAAAGCAGTATCCCATGTATCTCACTTATGACTAGCAGACATACACTACAGCGTACACACCATTTCATCAGTGTATGTATGGACCCTGGTCCAAAATTTTTGTGCCTATCATAGAAAGATTCAGATGAGCTACCAATATGTGAAAAAAACATAAAGACCCCAATTGTCCCTGTTCTGCAGAATGAACTTAGGCATCTAAACAAATGATTGTGAGCAGGGTCTGAAGTGCAATGACGGAAAAAAACGAGACAATGAGAAACAACCTCTGAATTAAAGGTATCAGGGCTAGTCTTGCAAAACACAGCAGGTATTCAAGACTTGCTAAAAGTATAAAGGAATATTGCCATCTAACTGCTTCCAACGTTAAGTACTCCCAAGTTTTTTCTAATTAGTGGAGAGAAATAAGTATCCCAGACTCAGTTCAGACAATTGCTTAAGAATGGAGGAAGACAGGTTGGATGAACTGTCCCTTAGCTTCTTCAGAGTCAACGGACAGTTAAGTTTTTCCCAGGTATCTAATTCAAATCACTAAGGTTAGGTGAAGTTACTCATAACCTTTAGCACCACAGAAAGCTCTCTAGTTACAAATCCTTACCCTACTTAGATACAATCTGTGCTCCAGCAGCTGCAGACAAAACTAAGCGACAAATTAACTGATCTTCTCTCCTATGCAGCAGAGGATACAGCTCATCAACTCTTATCTCACTTAGTGGAATTTATCTGACTGCATGAGGACTTCACCAAAGTTAGCCACGCTACCTCTATGTGCAACCATTTCAGAGATACAAGTCAACTCACCCTGAATTAATAGAATGCAGGTAGCAAGATCAACATTGGTACTACATAACCATACAATCATAGAATAGTTGGAAGGGACCCTAAAGATCATACAGTTCCAAACCCCCTGCCATGGGCAGGGACACCTTCCACTAGATGAGGTTACTTAAAACCCTGTTCCACTTGGCCTTGAACACTACCAGGGATAATGAGGAAAGACAAATGAATATAAGAGAAGCTGGCTTTCTTTCCAAAAGTAAGAAAACTTATTTGTTCCATGTCAGAATGCATTTGTAGTGTCCCTTTGTGGTAGGGAGGTGCACAGGGTTAAGCAGACACAGACATCAGCCATCTGCTTTTATGAAAAAAGCTATCCCAAAATAGTGCTACTCTATAGATTTCTCTCGTGTTAGAAAGTGGGTTCGATCTTAGCTCAGCCGGCTATGTAGACTCAGTTTACAGGTACTTTAGACTGTAGCACAGTTTGGGGTTTTTTTGGTAACACAAAAATTTTAAAAAATACATAAAATAAAAAGATGAAACAAATAAATAATGTATAAGCTATCAGCTTAATGTCACTTTAAAAATCAATTGTTACCCTGTATCAGTTTTCCATAACATCTCATACTTCAATCATAAAATAAAATATTCAAGAACATGTTGAAGTGTATTTTGTGACTTATTTTCATATGATTCTTTAAAATTAGTAAAAACGTAACTTTTACATTGCTTCAAATGCTTTTCAAAACAAGAATTACCCAGGTTTCAGCCTCTTTTGCTGACAAAAGCAATTTTCTGTCCCACAGGCATATTTATACTACTTTTCTCCCTGAGATTTCTCAGAAGTGTAAATCTCTTAATGAAGTATTCCATTGTAGTGTTTGATCAAGCCACATTCAAAGACTTCACGAATGGCTTAGGGACCCCACCAGAAGTGACCATTCCACAAGAAAACCTTTTCTGTTGTTGTAAGTTTTACAAATATATTCCACTCTAAAAGTAAAATTAATAAAATAGAAATTGAGGGGAGGGTCACGAAAGAAAAATTATATCCTTATGCCTCAAGTATTCAGATTAGAGCTTACCGACTACAATTCATTATCAGGTAGAGTCAAAAAAGTTTTATTACAAGGATTTTGGCATGAATCCTTAGGTAAAAGCAAACTACTGGTGTAAATATTTTATTTCCATGAAATATGAACAGAGATATGCTGGATGTGGAACACTCAGTAAAGCAAGTGCAGATAACTGACTTCTAGTATATTAAGATGTGAGGTCAGCTACCAAGGAGAAAAACTGCATGGCACATTTACAGGACTATGGACTATATCCCAAAAGTAACCAACCAAAAGATACTTAGGGGCCATGGCATAGAACAGTCTGAACAAAAGCTTCCCAAAAGATGCAATGCTATAAAAACAAGAACCAAAGTGCTCCCTGAAAGTGAAAATATGGAAATAAACCTTTTACTAGAGCCAGTGCTACCCTCTATGTACCACATGGGGGAGGCTCACCTACATTATGAAATGTTATTCCCAGCTCTCTTCTGAAGACATCAAAATTAAGCAGTGAAAGAAAGTCAGCATGTAAGAGAAAAGCTATAACAATAACTTGGGGCCAGCAAACAATCAGCAAGACTCAGACTATCAGGAACAAAAAAGAAATGGCAGCTTCCAGAACAACTCAGTTTTGAAAAGATCCTCTTTCCCATACAAGAAGTATTTTCAGAGGATAAGCTTTCAAGTACCCCCAGGTCCATCAATAAATCCTATGTTTCTTTTTAATGTCTATCCAGGAAAGTAGCTGCATACTTTGGAAGCAAAACCAGTGATTAGTACTCTGCTGGATAACACTAACTGTGCCTGTATTTTTAGTGTAACTGTCAGAGCTGATGCTACTACTATTGCTTTTAGACATATGCTGCATTACAGACTCTGAGCCTATATGGCAAGAATAAGTTATTTTTATATTAAATAAGTCTGCTGAAATCCTCACATAAAATTTGACAGTGTTTCTAGCTGTTTAAACACTCAGGATGAGTTGATAAATCTCAGCTCAGCAGCTAGCATGAATTAATAGAGCGCTTATATTCTAAAATGGGACGGGTATCTTCTCAACTGAGGTAAGATCCAACACCACCTCTCTATAAACCTTTAGATAAATTTCAGAACTCAGCATCTTCTGGTACATGTAATGACAACTAGAAATCAATTCTAAGAAAATATTTATGAGCTGCATGACAATCAATCCCCAAATATGAAATTAAATTCTTAAACAGTATGTATAATTTAATAAAAAGCAGAAGTCATATCTAAGAACTATATTAAAGAGGGAAGAGATATCTTCGAAATTAGTGTCTGATCTTCTATGCATTTGTTGCCATAAGGGTTTTCAACCAAATATTTCTATCTTGAAGTGTACTTGCAGAGTAGAAATGTTCCAGCACTAGAAAATACTCTGAAATGCAAGCAGAATGTCAAACCAGAGTTCTTCCCAAATGCAATACACTAATCATGCTCAGCAGCTGCATCAGAAAATCCACTGATATTATCATTTGCAAAACCTTTAAGAACTGCTTGGAATTATGCAGCTGTTACAACAGGTTACATCAAATAAATGGACTCTAATAGGAAATTGCTCCTGTGCATGTATCTGTGCGCTCCAAGCACTAAGACTTCTCCAAGCAGAAGACAGCTATGCATCCTGTCCTCTGAGATACTGCTTTCCCTGAAAGGTGCTCCCACGATGACAGAAATTACAGTTGCTCATCACCTTGTATTATCAGAAACATTTAGAAAAAGGAATCAAATCTGTTGTGCCACATTTTTCATTTCTTTTAGAGCTTTAGGCATTTTGTTACTTATGACGGAAGCAATGATCCAATCATCTGCAAACTCCAACATGGTATCATTTTACCCAAAAAGCATTTTACATAAAACTTTGTATCTCCATTACATATGAAAAATAATGATGAGAAACCTGTTATATAAGAAGACTAAATCTTATTAACCTAGTCCCGAGTGCACAACACACATTTCTGATCTATCAATGGACAGCAAATCTGTATCAGAATAATAAAAAAATCCCACCTTGCACTGGGCACAGCACCGGATCCAGCTCAAGCACACAAAATAAAAGCTTTCAACCACTTACAGCATTTTCTGTTTGATTCTGCTATTAACAGGCTACAGCATAAAAGTTTCCTATGACAGCAATTCTTAACAGTTGATTAAATGTATTTTATATCTTAAAGATTACAAATTAAATTACTTCACTATGAATTCCTGGGAAGTGAAAGAGAATTAGGAGAATGGGACAGGACCTCACCTCTTTCTGTTTAAGCAAGAAGTTGCACATCCAGGCAAAAATCTTCTGCCTGGAGCCCTACCAGCTGTAATATTGGGTTTTTTACAAGTAAAAAGAATATATCATTGTTAAATTAAACAATTTATTTTAGTTTGGGTTTTTTCTTCTGGGTATATGTTTGGCCATCAAACTTAATGGACATCTGACATTGGGATCCAATACAATAAAGGCTAAAATGTCACTGATGAGATTCTCGGAGTTTCTGAAATCATTAGCAATTGGAAAGAAACTACAGTGGGTGTGCTTCAAAACACACCTTATCATTCTCTAGATGACATAACAGCATTCATCCTGAAGTACATTACTCATTTTAAGAAATGAAGCAGAGTTTAATCTTGAAACTGTAAATTACTGCAGCCAACTGCAAAACCTACAGACTTCTGTTGCCTCCACTTTTTAAACATCTGAAGCAGCACTTCTGAATAAGAATTCATCTAAGCCAAATGCTGAAACTAGCCAGTATTTCATATTCTCCAAGAAAGAGGAGCTTTCTGTCTGGAAGGCTGAATTGGATGAGATATGCTTTGAGGCCCTGAATAAAAGCTGAGCTCCTACAGACTGACTCCTTGCCTAAGCCTCTTAAGTCCTCAGTTTATCCACCTGCCTCTTCCAGAGCATTTTACAGAAGTGAAGCTATACAGGGTGTCTCCAGCCAGGGTGTCAGTCAACACCACCTCATCCATTTCAGAGGGGATATACCCGTTTGCACCAGCTAGGAAGTTTACACACCTCATCTCTCTGCTAACTGGGCTTAATACTGATGTGCCCCAAAATCTCCAAGTACTACCAAGAAAATACAGAAGAAGCTCCATCGCACTGTTAAGACTGTTATGCGGCCCTGTTGATCTGAATGAATCTAAAGGAAACAAAATAGATGGCCAGATTAAAAAACAAAGGGAGAGGGAAATGACCCTATGGTAGATAGAGAACTGCTGTAAACAAAACCAACTAGAAAGGTTTCAAACAAAAGATGATTGAAGAAGAGCAAAAAGAAAGAAGCGATCCAGCTCAGGTCAGGGAGAAAGAAAAAAATAACAAAAAAGAGACACAAAAAAATATTACCCAGACACTGTAATTGCTCATTCAAAACAGTAACAACTCCAAGCAAAGATCTTATCATACGAGGTTACATTTAACTGTCATCCTCCTTAAAGCTAGCATGCTTAATCCACAGAAACAGGGTTTGTAGTAAGCCTAGTTCATTATGAACATGATAAAAGCTTTACCTACTTAGTGGTAGACCTTGTCCAAGTTCTCACAGGGGTTCACAGATGAACCACCTGCTGGAGACCACCACAGTGCTTATACCTGTAGAAGATTTACCCCAAGATGAAATCTTACTTCCACAATGAAATACTTGAAGCAGTCAGTTTCACTCAAAAAGAAACAGACTGTTGAGCGCAGCAAGGCAAAAAGTAAAAGAGCATCATCCAAGTGATTCTCCAGCTTGGAAGACCAAGCTGGTCTTGGTCAATAATCATTGTATTAATTCATCACCTAGGACTGCTTTGCCAGGAGTTTCTCACAAGAGTTTTAGCCTTGTTATGACCCATCTTAATACTGGGATATTTCAGACAGCAAATTAATACTTTTATGAAAATAAAGACATAACATAATACAGAAAATTTACATCAGCAGGAATAAATGAGCACAGATTTAAAAATCTTAAGAAGACAACAGGAATTCCTTAAAACTCAGAAAAATAGCCTGGCAAAACTTTACTGCTTTTGGCTCACAGCTCTTCTTTCTGTGTGCACTTACTTAGGTATGCTGACTTTGCAGACAAAAATCAATTTTCACTGCTTTTTATTTCTATGCGCAATATAGTGCCTAAAAAGCTATGACAATCTAAACTGGATTAATTTTTGGCTAATGCACCATGGACGGCATTACTAAAACAATTCTATCTATAAGCCATTTCAGAAACCATGCACTGGTACTTCATAAATGTTTTTCACTACACATTTAATAATTCTCAAGTACTTCAGTGTTACCATTGACTCACTGCCAAACAGAAGAGGCACAACTAGATTTCAATGCACTTTCAATGCTAAAATGCTCTTGCAAGTCATATGGCTAAAAGGGGGAAGATAATGTCCAACTTACAAAGTTTGAAATTTTAGGACCAGAAAAGAAGAATGACGCTCTTACTGAGACACTTTTACAATTAGGCTAAAATTATATGTACATATTTATACACATATACTTACTGATGAGAGTGCACTGCAAAACATACCACAGTAAAGCCAGGTTACAGAAAGTCTGTTGTACCTTTAAACCAAAATTATTACATTCTTACAACAACCTCACATCTAGTTTCAAACTGAGGGAGAAATAAACATTGTGAAAAAAACTTCTACACAGTTAGGGTAAGAAATACAACATTTGCTCATTATGTAAAGGTATGGGTGATAAAATCTTTAGAAATATGAGTGTTAATCAAGTCTAACTGAATTATTAATTAAAACAATTTTAGCATAGAATTGCTGCAGCAGAAACATGAACCTACTCCCTCCTTGAACATACTGCTCCCATGATGAGTTTTATACATGGCATGTAATTTCTCAGAAACTTTGTACAGAGCCCAGGAAATGCATGAACCCATCACAAGTAGAACATATGGATTAAACCAACTCACTGTCAGCATAACTCTGTGACATATGTCACTCACTGTGACTTCTGCACAGAAAGAGACTGAGCTTGTTTCTATATTCATATTATGGGCTTGATTCAATTGCCTATACATAAGTGTGCCCGTCTGAGAGGCCCTTGCAAGGCCAAGATATCATCAAAGGTATGGCAGATATGACACAGGACTTGTGGAAGGTCTGTATCTGTACTGAGTGGAAACCAGAGTAACTCAAGTCATCTCAAATGGCACTGGATACCTATGTGGAGCAATCTAAACTGAGCTTCTACACAAAAGCTCTAGACTGCATACACAGAATGGTATGGGTTGGATGGGACCTTAAAGATCATCTAGTTCCAACACCCCTGCCATGGGCAGGGACAACTTCCACTAGACCAGGTTGCTCAAAGCCATATCCAACCTGGCCTTGAAAACTTCCAGGGATGTGGCATCCACATAGGGATGTCCTACACCACACAGAATAGGTGACTAGAGGGAGCTGAGTGTCAAGCACCCATTATTGGTCTCAAGATTGCTACTGTCTTAATTTTGAGGCCATCTCCTACACCTCATCACCTGAGCATCTCCCCTGATTCATCTGATTCTGTGGACTAAACTCCCACTGACTGCCAAGCATGAACAAGCTCACACTACAGATGCCTGAAGTCAAGTGTCTAAATCACAAGCCAAATTCTACACTAAACCTAGCCTGGATGATTACCAACATAGGAACCACAGTTTAGCCCACCTAACTTAAGGCAGATGAGCTGAACTAAATATTGCTAGGACAATAATCACTGTACAATCTTTTATAGTTGATGCAAAGACAGCTGCCTGCAGAGACTGATTCAGTTAAATACCTGATTTTGGATAATACTAATCCACAGCTACCCAGCTATGCATATCCTCCAAAGCACACGAACATGCTCAATCTTTTAATGATGGCTGTAGTTAGCTTATACAGCCATATGCTCATATTGTCATTAGCTTTATTCCTTTCTCCTGTCACCTATATTGTTCATTTGCTTCTTCTTTCTTAGTGAGTTATAAACCTTAATATCCTACCTTAACCACTTTCTTCAACAATACTTATTACAATCTTAATAGGACCCTGGGTGGTAAAAAAGTAAAAATAATGCTGGTACTTATTTAGAACAAAATTCAGCACATCCAGCTATAATTCTACAAGTTCACTGGCACCAAACAGCCATCGGATAGATCCCAGTCCTTGAGACTACTGACAGCCTAACAAAGAAGTGCTAGCAGTCATGTTACAGCTCTTCTTGGTCTGTCCTATACTCAGAAAATTCCTGATAATACATTAGATGTGGATAAATATGCCTTTAAAAATTTATAGCACCATAACAATTTTGACTTTGTCAAAAAACAAAAGCATCAGTTTTCCGATCTTGATAGATATACAACAGTAAAGTTAACATCAATGTTTTCTTGCCAGGAGGTTCACTATTTTAAGCAATGGATAAAAACTGCCAAGTTTAAAAGACGCGAGTTATGCAGGGGAAGAAAAGGATAACAAAGGAGAAGAACACTTTATAACATGCATGAGTAGAAAAAAACCCCAAACAATTGTTAGCATTTAGTGGAGGAAGGCTTGCATATATAGAAAAAAACTTGCATGTGTGCCATCTGTAGAGCTTGCTAAATTGTGAAAAACACCAAACACGAGTGAAATGCCAGACCAAAAATGACAACTTACTAGTAAAGAGATTTAAAGAATAAGATTACCTTGTTCCAATCTGAAGCATAAGGAACGTTTTGCAGCCTCTATCTCAGGACTTGGATGATCCAGAATACGCCTGCACCATTGCAGGGGACTCAGTGATTTCTCTTGGGGAGTGAGAGTCTTGGTAGGCAAGATATACAACCTTAACCAAAATACACACAAATATCAGCAAGATACACAATACTTCAAAGCTTACTTTTGTATTCCCACTTTCCTGCCTGCTCACAATGTGTAACAGTGCAAAGCCCTGCAATATGATATCTAGTAACAAAAGATATCCCAAAGTAGAAGAGTTTTCATTAGTTTGATTCCTTCCCCTCTGAAAAAGTGATGGCAAAATATGAACTCTACAAGTCTGGCACGTCAAAACAAAGTTCAAGGAGATTTCTCATAAAAAATCTTCTGTCTCATCTTCACCCCGTCTGAATTTCAGCACTGCCCAAAGTTCCAATGCATTAGGTGCTGTACATACACCAAAGGAGCTATCAGTTTTCCCTTGCAGGTTTAACTTTACTGGAGATTAGATAATTTCAGTATTGGATTTCACATTTAAATAACAATTTCACTGTTAACTATTTACTTCTTTTACCTATAACAATTTAATCAACTTGTCAGAGTGTTGCTGATATTCATACACAGTATCTTGTCTCAGATGAATCAAATGTTGTACAAATCACACTTTTAAAGATTAGAAAACATTTCCTGAGAAACAATGAAAGTCCAATTCTGACATTAAATTCCAGCAGGAAAATAAAAATAAGGAAAAAAAGCTAGAGTATATGTGCTATTCTCAGACAATAGTAGGCAGCCGATCAGATGGTCACGCACATTAGGAAACCAGGTATCAAATCAGGGAAATTCTTGAAGCTGAGCTCTGCATTTCCATTGTTGCCTTTGTAGATTAGTGGGCACAAGCAGATGCTGGTTCACCTGGGGGACAGCAAGTCTCCCAGGAACGAAAGTATTCTTGGCTGCTGGAGACCGTTTGCAGCTCCCTAGCCTGACCACTTCGGATTGCATTTGATGAGCCTGCAGTGAGAGGAAGTTTTTTCAGGTACCAGGAAAACACTCCACAGGCTGCAAAGGAATCTGGCCTGCACAGTGGAGCAAAAGGCAAGACCTAAAAAACCCCAGGGGATTGAGCTCCTCAGAGGAACACTAACAGCTAGCAGCCTTTCACTTTCGGGGTTTTGGCTTAACAGCTCCGCAAGTCCCCCGAGAGCAACTGTTCCCCAGTGTCTGATCACTGGGGGGTTTTTTATCCCTTTGAAGTCAATCAGCAGCCTCTATCCAGCTCACAAGGAATAAATATCCTTGCTGTGATTGCTATCTCTCTCAGCAATCCCAGCAGAGATCAACTATTGAATTTCTCCAAGGAGAACACTCATTTCCCCCGACTTCCAGCAGTGTCTGGCTACATATTTAAACAAAAAAAAAAAAAACCCAAAACTGCGAAAAAAGGGGAAAAAAAAAAAAAAAAAAAAAAAAGAAGGCAAACCAGAAAAGCTTTCATCTTCCCTGTTAACCTGCAAAAGTGCTTCAAAAGCTGAACCACTGAGTTCGTGTGAATAGCTGAACAGCAAAAATAGGTTGGATTCGTCTGGAATGATGCTAATTCTACGGGGGTTTGTAACTGCACAGGTATTCAAGGACTAAAATTACTGATCAACAACTAGGATTGACTCATCGGCCTCTGGCTTTCCAGATCTCAGCCTGCTTTTAAAGACTGACATTACAAACAAGCTCCAAGCGGCTAGCATCACACTGCTGAGCTTTCATGAACAATGACAGAGATTTAGCCTTGAAATGAAAACGTTCAAGAGCTAAAACAACTCACTTTCAGTGGAATAAACTGATTAACAAACCCCTGTCATTAAATTCTTCCTGTGGAGACACAGTAGTGTGATATGAAGGTAAGTTTTGCCCCCCCACAATCCCACCCCTCAAGCATTTAGGATTGCTTCCAGAGGTTGAAAGGAATAGGAAATTGATGGAAATTATAGGAAAACTGTTGGAAAAATACGATATTGTACTAAGGCACATAAAATAACAATGACTTTCCACAAGCCTGAAATGTAAACAAGGAAAACCTTTTGTTTAACAGGACAGGATCAAACAAGTTTGATATTTCTTAATTTGAAGGAAAGTTAGGGGTTAGGACTGATGTAAAATTTGGTTCGAGTCTGGACTGACAACCCCAAAACAGCCCTGTGCAGACTAACAGTATGCACAATAAAACAACACTGGCACAAATTTCCCTACTTGTTGGTGACTCTCAAAAGCAATTTTCCAAAGCTGCAGCACGGTATTATTTGTACTGTGAAGTACAGACCACGAGTATTCAAGAAATATTTATGCTATTTAGTTTAATTTTTAAATCCTTTCTCTTCTACCAAAAATACAGATGCTAAATGCATCTCAGAAACATTGCACTGTATTTTATTTCCAGATAACATAAATTTCAGCTTGATTTGAAAACTACCCACATAAAAACCTACCTTAAAGCTTTGACAGATCCTTAAAACAGTTCTTTAAATATAGCTAATCCATAATTTATAACTGACACTTTAGAACAACTGAGCATCAATTATGTTTAACATGGTTATGCAGCCAATAATTTCCATAGCGTTCCAGCAGTGTTCCTATAATGTTTTTCCACGTTGCTGACAAGTCTCGAGGCACCAGGTTTACTTATTTATATCTCCAGTCTATAACTTCCCCCTCTATTTGTTTTTAAGAGAGCCTAATCATTCTGCTAGGTCGATTTTATTTTCTGTTTTATTCATTCGCCATTCATTTCTGCTTTATTCAATTTCCTAGCACCCATCCGAAGCTTTTGGAGCTACGTGGGCGTCTGAGATACATAACCAACCATTAGATCAATGTCTAAAAGACAAAAGCCCTCCGAAATCCCTGAAGACAGGAGACAATTGGGCAGAGATTTTAGGATGGGGAGGCAGCCGCTGCTCTGATAAAGCCTTTCCCAGAACAATTCCGCTATTTTTAATTCCTTATGAAACAGGAGGCTGAAACTAGCCTGAGATCTGAAATTATAGAAAAGCGATCTTCCTCGAAGGGGGGTACAAGCACAGATCCCCCACCGAGAGGGAGACGGGGCGGTAAATGCCCAACCTGAACCTCATCACGGACACGGGCCCCTCCAGCCACGCGGGTACCTCACTGATGACACGTTTCAGGGGAAAAAAAGGCAGATTTAAGTTTAAGCAGAAGGAGATCGGGTGGATTATTTGGGG
>JANHGB010041036.1:61448-74820 GCA_026283785.1 Coracopsis vasa | reverse complement strand
TCCCCAGGCCGGTGCCCGTCGGGGTGCTTCGGACTCCGCAAACGTGGCAGAAGGACCTCAGCAGCCGTGGGGCCAGGCTGTCCGTGTGCTGCGGGAAAACACCGGTCCCGCACCCCACCCCGCGCCGCCGAGTGCCGGCATGAGCTGCTTCCCGACTTGCGCCCCGTCAGAGGTGACAGCAATAGCCGGCTCCGGGACCTGGTATAAGAGGAGGCTGACCGGCACTGCACCTCCATCCCCTTGAGCAGGGATGCGGAGCCGTGCAGCTCCCTGACTGCTAGACCTAGGCAAGAGGGAATGCGTCAAAAACTCATCTCAAAACAATTTTGCATTGAAAGAACTGTTTCCCAGGCACACAACCCCCCACAGATGGTATCTGGCTTTGATGACAGGTCTGCATCGTAACCACACTTATGCCAGGGGCCGGTCTATGTCCTCTTCTCCTTATTGCCTTAAAACAAGCAAACAAACAAATCTGAAAACCCATCTACCCTTGGGGTTAGGATCCTTCGTTTCTACTTTGGATGTCTTTTATCTACAGCCACTACCAGCAATAAGCCATGTGTTCAACTCGGCTTTCCTATGCTCCACGTAATCACTGTGTCTTATTGGGGATCTCACAGCAGCAGCACTCAGGCCACACCAGTCGAGCCCTCTCACTGTTGTCTCTCTCTGGTCCAGACCCTGTAACAGGCTCTGAGGTGACAGACCTGGCTGAAGCAAGCACTGTGATGGCACCGGAGCCTGCCCCAGTGGCAAACACTCACACCAAGTATTTTACATGTCTGCTTGGGATGCTCTGAAATCTCCTGGGGAGCTGCCTCCTCAGTTCCGCCGTTGGCACAGCCCCTGGGTGCAGCCTGAATCACTGCCAGGCAGGTGGCTGCACTGCCCAACCCAAACAGCACAGGTCCCAGAGACCCCATGATAGATCCAAGCTTTTCTAAGCCCTTCTTCCGCTACATAGGTACCATGCTGCTCATTTCGTGGATCAGCGATGGAGGAGCACAGAAACAGGGAAGTGACTGACAACCTGCTTCCACTGTAGCAGAGAAAACATAGAATCATAGAACCACTGAATAGTTTGAGTTGAAAGGGACCTTAAAGTTTCCTTAGTTTCAAACCCCCTGCTGAGCAGGGACACCTTTCACTAGACCAGGTTGCTCCAAGCCCGTGTCCAACCTGGCCTTGAACACCGCCAAGGACAGGGCAGCAAATGGGTCCAACAACATCACCCTGCGTGCACCTAGCTCCACTGACTGCCCCAAACCCAAGACCAGATTTGCAATAATGGTTGAACCTCAATCCAGAGCAAGAACAGCTATGCAACACATGGCACGCTGGCACTGACTTCAAGTTGCTGTAATCACGTCCAAACCAGGAAGCAAAGAGGCAGTTTTCACAGCAACCCTGGCTCATCACCTGGCTCTGATCCATGTTGCAGGGGGCGGGGGGTCAGGAGCTGAAGGTTCCCTACACCTTACCTTACCACAGGCTGCCCTCACCAGCATGAACATTGCAGAGAAGACTCTCCATGCTAGGCTGAGGCCTGGGCTAATCTCACCTTCCCTGTGCTAACTGAGGGGGGGGAAAGCGGAACAGCATCAGCTTCAAAGTGTTCACTTGGTGACATTTCAAAATCAGGCATGTAAAGAGCTGAAGACTGAAAATCATCTGTGCTCAAGATAGTAGAGTACACACCAAAGACACTAGAAATACAGATCTTCCAGGCACAACCTTCACCTCTATATTTCTCCTTATAATTTTTCAATGGTTAATTCCCTTCTAAAAATGTTAACATTATTTTACCTAGTTACTGAAAATATTATTCTCTTCCATATTGGGAATCCTGTTCCCGATGCACAGATTTTGTATGAACTTCATCATTCGTCACTGCAAAAATGAGGTCATTTTAATAACTTGCTGTGGGCTTGTCTCATACCTAGTAAGCAGTACAAGGTTCTCATCAAAACTGAATTTACCAATGTATGATAAGGCTTTGCCATACATATATAAACACATATGATGATCACCTGTCCTTCTCCCTGGTTGGTCCTGCCAGCGGAAACATGTCAAAACTGTGTTGTTCTGACAACTCCTGAGGCTAAAACCACTGCACATTCATGTCACTGTTTCTGTGTCTGTGTTCAGGGACAGCGATGGAGAAGCAGCAACCAGAACAGCGAAAAAATAATTAAAAGGAATTATTTTCTGGCCATATTTCCACAAGCAGTCCCAACCCAATCCAGATAAGCAAAGTGACCTCCTCCTGCCGCCCTGACTGGCAAAGAAAAACAGCAGAGTGCTTATACTTACTCTGTAAACAGTCTCACTTCACTAACCAAAGATAATGGAAGCAGAAATGGCCCTCGGTGCCTGCACGGTGTTGGGAAGATGAACAGGAGCACAGGGCATACTTTGTACTGCAGCAGTGGCAACCTGCAACACCTGCAGAACTTCTCTGCTGGAAAAAACAAGGACAAATGATTTCTAGTAAAAACAGAGTAACAAAGCACTTTTTCATCCTTTGAAAACACTGGAATACTTTCATTTTTCCTTTCAATCTTTGCCTGGTTTCAAGTCTTTCCATTTCTTTTCCCAGCCTGGCTTCAGGTACTTTTTTCCTTAGTGGAGCTATCTCAAGTCTCCATCTTCCAAACTCCTGTCCTAGAAGCAATCCGTTTGTTCTTTCCAATCAGATGATACTGCTTTGCTGCTTTCAGTTAGTCCATAACTTGTTCTGGTCAATGAACCAATCTCTGCCTCTCCCTTGCTAGCACCGTTCAAGCATTGCTCTCCATCAACAGCCCACCTTTCTCTCTTTCCTTATGCAGCCACCAGTTTCCAGGCATTTATTGGGTTTATTTTCCTTTATAAGGAAAATCCTATTGTTTATTGCAAAGCTACTTTGTTTATGTAACAAATATCTACATGCTGAGGTATTTTTAAGCTGAAAAACATTATGGGTACATTTTATTAAATGACCTATTTAGCTAAAAATTGTACCCATGGACTTTGAAATTATCATAGTTTAGGAACCTAGTCTGAAACAATCCTCAACGCCACAAATTCCAAGAAGCATCCTCCAAAATACAGCTTGTTTAAAAAGAAACAAATATCCCACCACAAAACAAAACAAAACAAAAAAAAAAAAAAGGAGAGAAAAAATCCTCTTTTAAACCAGGTGAGGGAGATGAGGATTTGACACCCAAGTCAATTAAAGAAAAAAAGAGAAATGGAAGATTCACTTTGTTTGAGCTGTGGAGAAACCACGTTCTGCTCTTCTTCAGGGAAACTGGAAAGGACTATAAACCAGTCTATTGGTGCATGAGATGTTCAGGATTTAGAGCCTGATGTATAGGTAGGTGTCTGTGAAACTTTTGTCAAGCATTTGCTGAAGAGGCACTAGGAAAGCTTCAAAAATTACATAGGAAAATTATAAAAAACCTGGACATTGGATTTTTTTCTGCTATTGCCACAAAACTGTCCAGCAATATAATAATTTCTGACAAAAGTCTGACAACAGTCTCACTTCGAAGACACAAATTTGTTTGGATTTATATGAGTTCAATGTGAAAGAGCATAACAGATGAAGACCTGAAACACACACAGAAAATAAATACAGTTTGAAGTGTGACTGGAGCAGCAGAACTCCTCAAGGCTGACTTGAGGGGAACGAGAATGTAAAACTCATAGTCATGATTTGTTTTGCTGTAAGAAATGATTAGACTTTATAAAACAGGTAGCTCACCAGTACTGGACCAGCACATCATTCTCAGATTTTCCTTCTCCAACACTGCTTTTGCCAACTGATGCCATTGAAGCAGCCCTGATTTAAGTCAGATTTGTGCAGATATTGCTATAGACCATGCTAATATTGGTCCAAAGGTGGGAAAAGTCTGGCAGAGGGAGGTAAGGACTGACACTGAGCCTTGGGAAAAATGATCCTGTCCATGACCTGACACAGGCAAAACCAGCACCAGCTTTTTCACCTTCAGCAAGTGACTTTCAGAGCTAAACTGAAGAGCCAACCAAGTGGATGTGCACAGAGGTTTCCATCTACACACTGGGGTAAGACACTGTCAGTGTACTGGTACTGCACCATGAGCTGCTCCATCCCTGCAACGAAAACACAAACGTGCAGTTTAGAGCAGCATTAATTTTAATTTATCTCTGTCTAGTGATAAACCCCCAAGGTTTACACTCCAATAGGCTAGAGATAGAGCTGAGAGATATATTCAAACCCTACCGTACCCAAGCATCATCAGCAAAAGCTGCTGCTGCTGCTATTTGAGCCTTGTACTGATAGAAATTCAATTAACACTTTGATTTCAGTTCCAAGGAAATTAACATTATGCCAGAGAGCACCACATGGAGCTGCTATGAGGAGAGAAAGCACCAAGTCTGGAATATCTGCACTGACAAAGCAAGTTCTCTTAAAAATTAAAGTATACTCCTTTCCAGAAAATAGGCTTGGGCTTTTACTCAATTGAAGTAGAACTGAAAATCGCTTCAGGAAACAAGCATCAAATGAAAAAAAGAGGCTAAACTAAGTTCAGAGTTTTTGCTAAGAAAATGAAGGTGAAGATCTAAACCTTGGTGTAGCAGGTACGATTTCAGACTTCATGAAAATGGTTAGACTGAAAAAAATTGAGAATTATTTGGTAGGGTTAAAGGGTTGCCCAGAAAATTACTTTGTCAATACGTATTTTACACCTCTTTAACACAAAAAAAACTAATCAAGACAAGCAAGACCACCAAGATCCAGAGTTCAAAGCCAGTACTTGGAGAGTAAAGAAATACACAACTTAAATACTGAATAAAAACAGGAAAGAAAATTCATTTTAAAAAAGCTCATAATTAAACATTCTTTAGGTAAACGGTACTTCCAATGGTGCAGTGCCTCTACACCATTCCTGTATATGAATTACTTACGTGGTCCAGTGTGTAATGTATTTTGCAGTCTATCCTTGCTCAGTTATCCCAGAAGCTGCCTCTGGAATGCAGTAGGTTGGGCTGTGAACAGAAAAGGGATGTTACACTGCAAGTACGAGAGAATAACAGCAGGCAGCTTATTCCAACACCTTCAGTAAATTTGATAGAGCAAGGCCAGAAGAGAGGAGAGCCCACAGCAGTGCGGGGCTTGCTGTTTTTTTGTTTACTTCAGTTATTTTAGCCTAGTGTCAGCTCCCCAGCTGTCTAGAATTAGCTCTGGATATTCTCCAGTACTAAGTATTCACCTTGGAAAAAAAGGGAGAACAGTTCCCACTTTAATGTAATAGCATCGTAATGTAACAGATTAATTTTATCATAGCACTCTAACCCAAGGTTAATTTTCCCCTACAAAATATTCATTACAAGCACATTAAATCAAGATTTTCGACAGACATTCTAGCATGACATAATTCTAACATTAAAACAAATCCAACGACAGCCAAAGCGAGATCAGCTCATGGCTGGGTGTTTATATATGATGAGCAAATGTTTTTCAGGGAAGAGGTCCCAAAGGAGTAGCATCTTAGCATCAGAGAAGTACAAGAAATGCAGTGGACACAGAGCCACTGTTATTAAGAGCTGAGGAGGGAAACACCCTGCAAGAACAAAGCATAATAGCTCAAAGCCAAACAGCTCAAAGCCAAACCTACCCACTAATTCAACTGCTGAAAAGGCAACATCCATATCCACTGATAGGTATTTTGTGCATTTTAGCATATTTCAGGGTAGGTGGTCAGCTGAAAAACAGCAAGAAGGCAGGCAGGGGCAGGCAGGGGCAGGCAGGGGCAGGCAGGGGCAGGCAGGGGCAGGCAGGATCTAGCTGGGCTTACCCAGCACACTCAAGAGGCAGAGAAAGGGCCCTACTAACACCCCTTTCCCAACATCCGCCCCTGGAAACAACGAGAGTTTTATTTTAAGCCACACAGCATATTTCAACTTTTTTTATATGCCACCAAAGTACTGAGCAGTATAAAATTTAAGTCAAGATATTATATTAGGAATTAAAAAACTTAAATGAAGCAGTGCTTTAAGGGCTAAATCTGCCTTTGCAGAGGACCAGCTTAAGGATTATGTAGTTTTAAATCCTACTTAAATCCTGTTTTGAGGAATTATAGTAAAGCCCAAGTAATGTAAAGGAGTAAACTTAACTTCAATGATAAATTACTCCCAGAATGTGCCCGCAGTCATAAGCTGTTTAGGAAAATATTATTAAAGCTCCTGTGTTAGAATGAATAAAATTATTTTAAGTTTTTTATCAAAGAAAACTTGATTTATTACCTATTACCACCACAGCATAACCCAAACGCGCTGGGAAAAGAAATACACATGGAGCAATACATGGGAGCTTATAAGGGAACAATTAATCATAATGCAATCACTCAGTCACAAACAATTTTCAGTGCAGTGCTAACAAATGATTTCTTTTTAAGTCACAGATATGAAAATATCCCTGGTGAATACTGAGGGGATGCAAAATAAGGTTGGATGCCTTATTTTGGTATGTTCTCTGAGATGACTAGGTCACTCAAGAGACTGATTTCTTCCTTTACATGGAGACTTAAAGACAAACAGAAGCAATGGGTTTGGTTTGCTGTAGCATGCAACTTCTCATCGCGGTCTAATGCTCTGTCTGCGTTGTTCTTACTCAGATGCTGCAGTAGTACAGATTTTATTTGTGTTCCTATTTTTAAGAAGTATAAAC
This sequence comes from Coracopsis vasa, assembly GCA_026283785.1. NCBI lineage: Eukaryota > Metazoa > Chordata > Aves > Psittaciformes > Psittacidae > Coracopsis > Coracopsis vasa. The sequence continues at coordinate 68,123 of JANHGB010041036.1, read as the reverse complement.
ATCACTAATCTGTAGGCACCTTAGTTTCTGTAGGATTGACTTCAGATTGTCCTTTTGAATAGCCCTTACAGTTACAAGGCAACAGACTCAACAGGCTCTGGCAGAGTCCCTATTTTACCAGAGTAACTGAGGGATCCCAGCCTGATTTAAAGTAGCTTGTATCTTGGCGGGAATGAAGGGAACTGTTAAGTAATTCTGACTTACCATCAAGTTGAGCTATCAGATACTAAGCTATAGTCAAAATTTGGGGCATAAGCAAACACTAGATATTTTGAGCCTCTCTTACCCTATCTTATCCTCCCTGCCAATTTTTTATCCTTGTCTTTTTTGCTCACCACAATGTAATTTCCCATCATTTCTGTCTGGCTTGCCATGCAGAGATGTTCAAGTTTTGTTCTGTAGTGTGAAGTTAAACCAAAACTCACTCTGCACCTGCAGAACAAACTGAAGAGCTGCAACTGCCAGAGCACTATGGAGAACAGCCCTGCTTCCGACTCACAGAAGGCAGGTTCTTACGGTTCTTCTGCCAGGTGGCACTCCTCCAGCAAATACTGAAGCCAGGCTTAACCCAAAGCCTGCCTTCAGTATTTGCAGATGGGGTGTATGCCACAGAACAAGATGCAGACAAATAAGTCCTTGAGAAGCCATGAGCGTTTCTCCACCTCAGGGATCTGCTCACTTGGAGGCAGCCAACTCATTCCTGGAAATATTTTTATGTCGTCTTCTCTGTCCTTATGTTAAGAAGGGTATATAAAAGCTTAAAAAGCCTTCAAGTTCTGAAATCACACCAAGGCTCAAGGTCACACCGTCTATTTTCACTGTGGAAGGACTGATGCTCTCCAAGGGGCCAGGTGCTTCTCAAAGAAGAAACTCTACCTCTTTTGGTAGAGCAGAGCAAACATACCAGCCACTGATGGATTGCTATCTGGGCCACAGAGCCACTGGCCACCATATCAAGACTGACCTAACAACATGATACAGTGCTTAGCATGCCAGACAGGATATGGAAATTAACGAGATAACTTCGAGGGACACTGAGGACAAAGCAACAAACCTACTTGGCAATGCTTAATAAATGACAGAAACTTCAAAGACAACCCTCACTTTTCACAAGAAACTGCAATCCTTTACCATTATGATCCATTTATTTTATTACTTATCTAGTTGCCTTCTGCTTATCTAATTAGAATTACTTTTGGTATGTCATTTGAGTACATCCTCACATTTCTCTAAAGCTATTGCTCTACAGCTTGATTGCTGTGTGCTCCACATCTAACACCAGCAGCAGCTTAGACACACGTTATCCATTCAAAACTTTCACAAAACAGCAGCACAAATACAATTTCTTAGGGACTCCACATTTATCATGGAGATGATTGGAAAAAACTCACGGCTACTACAGGCTCTCCGCTTCAGTACGATTAGTCAGAAGCCTGCCAAAAAACCAGCAGGTTTTAATATGTATAGGTATTTGCATCTCAAGCTGCCTGCTTGTGCTGAGGGACAGGCTCACTTTTGTACCCCTCAGAGAGGAAAAAAAAAATAAAATAGTTAAATTGGCCCCCAAATTAATTGCAGAGGAAACTCCAAAAAAGCCTTATTTCATTTTCTACTGTATTTTCCCCCCCACTTCTCAGAAACACTTATCTTACAATACCAACCCCAAACCCTACAATTTCTTAGCAATAGATTGAGGCGCTCTGGAGCCAAACTATTTGTCCTGTGCTTGTACACTGCAAAACACAATAGGATCCTGGTTCAAACCCAGGACTTCTAGGGGTTGCTGCAATGCCAGTAATACAATAAATTACTAACTTTTGCCTTTTACTTACAGCTCCTTGAAGTAGGTGAAAGACCCAATGACTTATTTTCCTGCTGTCAGCCATTCAGTCTCCAGCACAGATTAGATTTGATTCAGACAATGCTACTGTACTGCTTGGGCAGAAAAGCAGAGCTGCGATTAGATAAGAGCCAAGTAGATGTGGGTTTACTTACCTTTGGAAGTACACAATTCGAAGTCTAGCACTGTTTGGGAAGATGACTTCTTGATTGCATTATTGGGACATTTCAGGGTTTTTTTGCACCTCTACAAATCTGTTTTCTACATAGGCAAGGAGAAATCAAACATAGAAGAATGTGTGTCTGAGCTGCCTAAAAGATATGGTAGGATGGAAAAAAACCCAGTAACTTCATACAAAAACCTGGATAACTTTGATCAACAAGCAGGGGGGGTGGAATGAGATGATCTTTAAGGTCCCTTCCAACTCTAATCATTCTATGATTCCACTTTTGCCTTCTATGCTACCAAATCAGATTAACCAGCCAGGAAAATACTATTAAAAAAAAAAAACCCAACCAACTGTTGAATGAGAGGCATGAAATTTACTCTAGAGGGAGAAAATGACTAAGGATCACCATTTCTCTATAGGACACATAACTGCAATGTAAGGTTTTATAAAACTGAACACGATCACCCAGCACGACTGCAACGTATCCATCTTACTCCAGCTTCCATAGTAACAGAAACCTTTCTACACAGGCAAGATTTATAAATACATTGAACTATACAATTAAAAAGAAACAGGTGTTATACAGATATCCGAGGATTGTTCAGTTTGGAATTAATACACCCAGTTTCCCAAAGTCCTGCAACAAGGGTTCTTCATTTTCCTTTGAGGAGTGGGGAAGAAATGATTAGCATGTGTCTGAGCAGAAGACTTGATTTTAAACCTTTTAAGCCTTTGTTACCTATAAAATACCCAATTTACTTCAACCAACCAACCAAAGGTGAGGGATGCAAAGAGTTCGTTTTACTTCTCATGATTTTGTCACTCCAGACCAAAGACGTGTCTCTAGATCAACAAGAAATAGTAGCCCATCAGAACTTCAACGCTAACTTAATTTTAAAAGGCTTCCCTGGAACTCCAGTTGCAGTTTTCTTTCTTGGGGGTTTGGTTTTTTTAACAGTTACAACTAGCTACCGGTTTTATCCTGAGGCACACTCCTGAATCTCAGATGTCTTTTTTGAGTGTGCTACCTTCGCCTCGGACTTTCCAAGGAAAGGACAGCTTCCCTATAAAAATGAACATGGCAAACCTGGCTTTTCTCTTAAACCAGCTTCAAATCAGAATTTTACAGGACAAAGAATCACAAAAATCCTCCTACTAGCTGCTCTGTATCTCATGCTTCCCTGTAATTTCAACCAGCTTGCCTACCTTTCATGGTTCTCACCCTCTTCTTGTACCAGTGCAATCCCTTTGACCATACACTTTTCGAGTTCACTTGTGTCCATGGAAATGGACTCAACAAAACCTGACAACACAATTCATGTTTTCTGCTAGCTTAGGGCACTAAGCTTGTTTGGATATCGACTGCTAGATCACAGTTGAAAATGTAAGTCAGAAATTAAGGATGTCCCGACTTTTTCAGTTGTTTTAAAATCAGTTAAGCCAGTAATTGCAATGAAAACCACAACATGGCTGAACTGCAGCTTCTTAAGCTATGAAATGACATTAACTTCAGTCTTTGCTTCAGTGTTATAAGCCTTATGCTTATGCATCATTTGAGTTTACGCAGCTGAGACTACGGAGGTCTCAAAAATGCAGGAGGTCCAAAGTATTATAGGTACTTGAGAGCATTCCCATTTTCTTCTTCAACATTGGGGTAGGAAAGGAAAAATCCATAAGCAATCAGGAGAACTAACTAATAACAGCTTGAAGTTTTCCTCTTTGGACACCCACACACATGCAGGGTGTTTATATTGAGCCCTAGAGATTATGAACACTCAATTACAGCAGTCTGAAAGAAGTGCTCAGAACGGGAAGTCAGAAGAAAAAGGCACAAACACAACACATGCAAAATTTAACTTTTATTTTTCTGTTGATAAAACCCAAAGATCCCTCACAGCAGCAACAGATGCAGAAGTATCTGCAGAAATGACACCTTTTCTTCTCTTTGCATACCCAAGTATGCCAAGTGTATACGGACTGCATGTTAACACAGTACAGGCACTGCTCAGTAGTAACAGAGATCAAGTTTCTTGGCATATTTTAATCCATCCTTTCCTCTATAGGATTTTCATAGTAGTAAAGATGAGTATTAATAAGTTGTCTGTTTATAGAATTTTTTGTTTTAATTTAAAAACTTTATTAAATTCTACATGTACAATTTATATGCCCAGACACCCCTCCCCACGTTTTGTAGTAGCTGACAAGCTGTATCCAAATGCTACAACTCAGAATGAAAATGCTATCGCATTTAGCACCTCTAGCTGCACTAGCGTAAATATTTCCATAAAGTAACAAAACACACCTCTTGTTTCAGTAACACAAGGGATACAGATTTTGAAATACACATTTCTATCTCCTTTCCATACCCTTTTTTAATATATATATTTATATATAGTTCTAAAACAGATCTCTACTATTTTACAATTAAATTAAAACACATCCACAATTGGTCTAACTAGTGATTTTGTCTCAATACCTTAAACATTAGTTGTTCCATAAAAATATACAATTCAACATGGTTGTATCAGTAACATGGGGCCTTTTGAAAGACGCCCATGACACACAACCAAAGCAATTCAGTGCTCAGTGTCACCTAGCTGATAAATATCTATACTGCATTTTCAAACTATCAGTATCTTTAAAACCCAAATTTCTCTTTGCAGGCTTACCATGCTTACAAACATGCAGAAAGCAATCACATTTCTCACTTGTCTGTAGCTATCATGTTGTTTTTTCCAATGGGTCAACTGACAAAGTATAAACCTCATGCTGTCATTTTTAGATCACTAACCTTTTCCTTTCCTTCACATACTGAATTATTTCACAATGGATCATACTGCTCCATGTGAGACTAGGGATTAGCCATGTACCAAGGACTGCACTTTTCAGTTTAAGCTTCTAAGAATCAAATTCTAACAGTCAATTAGGATGCACTCATAGCTGCCATACAAGTGAACAAACACCCAGTAGACAATCAAATTAATTCTAGATATATACCAAAAGGTGAAGCTTAAAAAACAAAAACCAAACCAAAAAGACCCCAAAACCTAAACTATACAAGTACAGCCTCAAGCCTGGCAGATTCCAAGAAAAAGAACCTCTGTCCAGAATTATTCTTTCCAACAACAAACAAAAACTGTGCCACATCAAACACGCTTAAGATAAGACATTAGTTGCTTCCAGCTGGAGATTCCTTATAACTACCACAGCATCACTCCACAAAAAGTTTTACAGCAATGGTGATGTGCAGTACTTCTGCAGTACAAAAAAGAATCCTCCACGTCAGAAGCATTCAGTAATAACACCCCAGACAAATTCACATGTCACGGTAACCTGGTGTATAAGCCTCAGAACATTCTACTCTTATGCATGTAATAACCAATAATTTAGGTACTAACTATTCCAAGACCAATACAGTCAGTCTGTAGATAAGACTACAATAGAACATACTAAAAAAACCACAAGAGGTATGACAATTAAGATGAATATTTCTTTTAAACAGCAGAAAGTTAGGGAAACATCTGGAATTCTGTTGCACTGCATTAATATAGCTTCTGTTTACGAGTATAAAAATACATCTGGAGAGTCAATTCAGAACTGCATACAGAATTATACCCCCGCCTTAACTGCTTTAAAATTAGTACAAAATAAGTTACAGGAATGATTGTTGCAAATTTGTGTCAGTATTACAAAAATCACTATATGAGAACACCAACTGTAAATTATTTACAGGCGAGGTAATACAGTTTCCATAATAATGAATTACAATTTTGCAGAAGTGTAAAAATCATGCACTCACCAAAACATTACAAAATCTGGTATCATTATCAGCTACATAGTAGAACATGATTAGGTTTTGTAGCTGACATACAACATATTGTTAAGAAAAGTGCCAAAATACTGCTACATAAGAATCTTTTTTCCAAAACCATTCAGCCAAAAAACCCTGCAGATTCTATGTTAAGGAATGCCTAAAGGAAAACAGGAAAAACAAAAAAAGAGATGCCAATTGTACAAGTATGTCTTATTAAATGCCTTTGAAAAACCTGCACATTCAATTCATGCTTACAGGTCTGACATGAAAGAGGCTTATTAAAAAAAAAAAAAAAATCTAGAAATACCAATACACGCTTTTTCAGGTTTATCTTAGGCCATTTTAAAAGTACACATTCCTCTTAATTCATGAAACCTACACAGACTGAGAACATTCTAAGCATGGCTGAACTGCTAAGGGTTGCTGTGATCAGTGGCACAAAGTCCTGCTGGATGCTAGTCTCTATTGGTGGACCCTAGGGGTCTGCACTGGGGCCCACACTGGTTAACATTTTCACCAAGGACAGGGGGGACAGGGCAGAGCACACTCTCAGCAAGCCAAAGGGACCTTGGCAGGCTAGAGAAATGGGAAACAGGAATCTCTCAAAGTTCAGCAAAGGTAAGTGCAAAGTTCTATCCCAGGGAGGAATAACCCCAAGCACCAGTACAGGCCGGGGGCCAACCTGCTGCAAAGCAGCCTGGCAGAGAATGATACCAAGCTGACCATAAACTACCATGTGTCCTCATGGCAAAGCAGCCCAGCAGTCTCCCGGTCTGAATCAGGAAGAGCACTGCCAGCAAGGTGAGCGAAGTAATTCTTCCCCTCTGCTAAGTCCTGATGAGGCACAACTCA
>JANHGB010041036.1:10843-41046 GCA_026283785.1 Coracopsis vasa | reverse complement strand
GTCCCTGCCCATGGCAGGGGGTTTGGAACTAGATGATCTTAAGGTCCTTTCCAACCCTAACTATTCTATGATTCTATATAAACACATTTGTACTGCATCTTCAATTTTACCCCAGATGATTGAAAAGGAAAGGAGTGATAGACAAGAACAAAGGAAATAAACTGAATATCTTTTTCTTCCATTTCCTTCTCACCCACTACCCCATTAGTACACTTACTTGTCCTTGTATCATTGACAGCGATTTCCAGTACAGCAGTAAGTCCTTCATTAGGGCTAGCTGCCAAAGCTTCTTAATGAAGGAATTACAATTCACAACTCTTATGGCAAGTACAGAAAACACAATCTAGCAAAAACTCTTATCATACAGTAACTGCTAATGATCTAACCTCTGCAAGGAAATCCCAAGCATCCATTCAGCTCCATAGTCTATTTTCTTGCAAAAGAAACTAGTTTGCTGCAGCCCGAGCTGAAGAGGACATAGATATCAATAAGCAGACTGCAGACAGTCGGGAGCTTACTCACCCTGTGCTGTTTTCCTGCAGTACTCCTAGATGTTTGGTGAAAGCTCTCTGGGAAACCTTTCATGTTATTAGTACTAAAAGGAATGAATTACAGAAAACAGTGATTCAAGAGAACTATTAGGACTCTAAGGCACTGCACATTGCTCTCAGGGGTCAATTTTATAGTGCTTTGTCCAGTATAGCTCACATTTTGCAAGGGGATGTATGGGATCCAAATGAAAATGTTTCTAAAAGAGAGCTATAACTATCTAAACTAACGTAGGAACTCAGCAGCTAACAAAAGGAAACAAGATTGCCTTTTTTGTTGTGCTGTCACATTACCCAAAACAAGGCAATCCCACTGCCACTGACACAAGTAGTCATTACTTTGTATTGCCAGAAGAGACAGAAAAACTATTTGGAAAAGTGGGTGTGTTGAACAAGAGTCTGGATAAAGTGAAAATAAATGTATGATGGAAGAATTAGAAGAAAGTAATGGAATAGGGTTTTGATGTAATTAAAATCAACGCTACTTCACACCAAAGAGTGTAACGAGTGAGCAAAATTAACTCCAGGACACTAACCTACTGGTACAGTCTGCATGTGATATGTGCAAAAAGGTCAATATATGACCACTTTTGCTGTTGAAATAAATCTATGTTAAATAATTGTTCTTACTATGTTACAGAATGTGACATTTACACCAGGGATACATCGGTGTTTACAGGTATTCATTTCGTATGGGGTTTTACAGCTTGGCATATTCTGTACCTTAAAGTTTACACAATGAAAATGTAGGGTAGCAGAGAAAGCTTCTTTTTTTTTAATTTTCACTCTCGTCATTTAAAATTGCTTTTCCATAAATGTGCCAAATTATCTGTGCTTTAAAACTCACATATCAACAGCAAGTGACAGTCTTCTTCCTTGTCAGCATAATATATCTCCTGTTTTCAGCTTTTTGAAGGAATAAATAACACCACATCAAGACATCAATTCCAAACAAAAACAGTTGCTGAGTTTTGAGGCATCAGTTTCAAACTTGACTTCTAAAAAACGTGACTTTTTCAAAATATTTGCGTTATGCCACTATTTTGTGCCACAGATTAATGGTTAACGATACATTTCACAGAAATACAATCCAGGAACTTCCATTGCACCATCTCTTACAATTGTTTATGTTTTCAAGCATTCTTCAGATTTGCTTCTGGTGACTGGTGAAAGCCCTGATGTATGCTAATTAATTGTATATGTTATCTGAACTATTTAAAGTATTAGGCATGTTTACATCTGAGAAAGATGGGGATCAAATATACTAATAGACATAATCAGCACAAACCTCTTGCCCCATTACCATATTCAGGGAGTGAATAATTTTTCTCAAAAGATGCAAGTCTTATTTGAAGTTTTTCCAATGCTGATAACTTCAGTTACATGCCCTAGTAAGCTACCCCTGCATTTACCCATTCTTATACAAGGTACAAGACAAGATTATCTGAAGGTCCAATTTTCTTTATCTTATATTTGCAGCCCATGGTCCCTGTTAAGCAATTGTCCATAAATTTGAAAACCTCACTGCTGTCACTCATCTCTACATATAAATAGATGCGTATAGAGATTAATTCACCTCATAAATTTCTTTTTTTCAATAAAGTGAATTAGGTAAGCTCCATGGAACTTACACTCTAAGGCTGGTTTCCAACACTTGGATCCTCCCATGAATTCTCTCTAATATTATTTCCACATCTTAATATAGGTGTCCCAGAACTAGAAATGGCTTATTACAGACTTATCAAAGTCTTATCCATGGGAAAGGTCACTTTTCTTATGCCTGATATCTATTTTTTTGCAGGTTGAACTCAACAGACTCCAAAATCTTCTTTGAGTCCTCATCAAGTCCCCACGTGCCATGACAAAGCCTGTCTTCTTTCCCTGTTGTATTACTTTTGTTTACCCGCACTGAAGTGTTAAATGTCTAAGTTTCTATTGTAGTCAATGAAGATCTAGTCAATTCAGTCAATAGGGTCTGGAAAGTTGCTCAGTAAATGTAGATTTACTGTAGGAAAAGCTGAATTTTCCAGGCTTGAAACCAATCCATCCAAAACATCCGAATTAATCCATTCAAACCACCTTAATAAATAATATATTACCCCAACATTTACTACTCTGTCAGTTTTCAGATCATCAGTAAGCCTTGCCATTAAGCATTTGTATTTCCTAAACTATTGATAAAAATATTAAATGCAGTTGAATAATTATCTAAGAAGCCATAGAGGTAATAGCTAATAAATAACCCGTCTGAGGTCTATCACCAAGTGAGTTTTTAATCCACTTAATACCTGACTAGTTAAAGAATTTTCCATCAAAGCAATCCTAGATCTAGAGCTTTTCTAGTCAAAGGAAATATATTTCCATTCTATTTCTTTTATCGATAAATATAATCCTAGCAAAAAAGAGAGAGTATGTATAGTCTGTGAGTATGTATAGTCTGACACCATGCAAATTAATGTCAGTCATATATTTAATTTCAATTTTGGGGGTTTGAAATTTTACTTTCATTTCAATTTGCAGGTTCTTTGCAGAAAATGTAGAGGATGGGATTCAGTCCAGATAAACTCAGTGGCCCTGTATATGCAAAGTATGTGGCACTTGATGAGAGGCTGTCGGGACTGAAGGCTGGGTTCTTCTACTCAAACACTGACTACTGTCATCCTATTTTCAGGCATTTGCATCTTCCATTTGTAAGGATTGAGAGGACAGTATTGTTACAAATTTAGGGGCAGTTTTTTTAAAGCTGTGTAAAACCCTAAAGTTGCTGACTGGTGCCTGGAGAGCTTTCTGAAGTGTACTAGAAATACCAGTTGGTGGCTATGTGTTTCTTTATATATCTAACTACCCTAGCTGTTTTTTTGCAGGATAGAGTTATTTTTCTTCAAAGTAACTTCACAGTATGGGGCCATGTTTTGGATTTATATTGAAAACAGTGTTGATAATCCAGGGTGTCCTGTTTTGGAGCTAGTACAGTGCTGTATTTTGGCTTTAGTCTGAGAATACACCACATGGGTATTGTTGTTGCTGAGCAGTGCTTACACAGATTCAAGGCCTTTTCTGCTCCTCACCCCACCAGTGATGCGCAAGAAGCTGGGAGAGGACACAGCTAGGACAGCTGACCCTAACTGACCCAAGGGGTATTCCATAGTTTATGATGTCATGCTCAACATATAAAACTGGAAGAAGAAGAAGGAAAAGGGGAGCGTTCAGAGTGATGGTGTTTGTCTTCCCAAGTAACCATTATATGTGAGGGAGCCCTGCTTTCCTGGTGATGGCTGAACATCTGCCTGCCAATGGAAAGTAGTGAATGAATTCTTTGGTTCGCTTTGCTTGCATATGTAGCTTTTGCATTATGTTTTTATCTCAAACCCATACAAGTTTTCTTACTTTTATTCTTCTGATTCTCTCCCCCATCTACCACAGTGGGAGTGAATGAGCAGCTCTGTGGAGCTTAGTTGCTGGTTGGGTTATGCCACGACATCACCACAGCAAATCCGGTCCTTGGCCATTCTATGAACTATATGATCTAGGCATTTTTAATAAGAAAATGTACTAGCTTTAGAGCTGCTATCATAATTTCAAAGATATGTGCATACATTAAAATTATAATGGCAAATGTGTATTTATTATAGTCACATAAATCCATTACCCTGTTAATTATTGCAGGCATATTGTGTGCACAGAATAATATTACATACAACAGCTAATATTCTTTGGGCCTTTTGGGTCATTCAGCGTATAAATTCTTCATGCTTAAAAATTGTACTACCTTATGCTGTGGTATTCATGCAATAACTCACAGGTCTAACCTTCAATTTCAAGTGATGCTAGCAAGCTTTTTTGTTTTCCTTTGTTCCTCCAAGCTATTCCTAGGTAAAACTGTTAAGGACATTTCTCTGAGGCCAAATGACATGGTTTGACTGATGCTCATACAGCCAAGCTCTCTTCCCCCTGAAACAAAGTATCTAAATTCAAATTACCACTGGGAATAATTTTTGAGAAATGTGGTCCCTGAACAGTGCCAGACCACTGTCTGGGGCTGTGTTAATTAGTACACAACAAAAGCATGCCAGGAGGTGTGCTAACCAGTGAAAGATTATGGGCATTTAGAGGTCAGTACCTGAGAACGTACCCTGACATTGGTTTGTTCCCTGGCTGATCTTAGCTGCTGTTTATACAGTACTGGGGCTCTAACATGACTGCTAACACAGCAAGTTAATAAAGAAACAGCCTGTGGGAAAAGAACAATGCTTTAAGGGTCAGAAAATTCCTTATCCTCACAGTTGTCTTACGGAAATCATCAATACTAATGTAAGGAATTTCCTCTCTTTGGACAAAAAAATTGACTCTCCTGAAGGATCCCAAGGGTACATGTTTTCCTCTTCATGGATCATGAGGGTGGGGAAGCCCACCCAGCATCCATCTGTCAATGGTCTTGTGGTTGCTGATTTATTTGATGCTTTAATTGCAGGCATCTGTTTATACTGAGCAAACTGAAATCACTTGAATTGGACATCTTTTCTTCTATAGACAATGAAGAGCTAAATGCTGCCAGGAGGATATCCTGAAGATCCATACAGCTATCCAAAAAGGAGTCTGCAGGCAATGGCTATACCTTAGCTCCTGCTCCTCTCTGGATACAGTTAGCTCTTTTTATTAAGGACACATGATGTGCAAAGCACAGTTCTCACCTACAGTGAGACAAGCATCAGAACAGGGCTTGTCCTTTGCTACTGCTGGGGTCCAGGTGATACATAACTGCCCAGGGGTCAGCTTCTGCTGCAGTCCTGTTTGATGTGCTAATGTAGACAGACTTGATCCTGTTCTTGCTGTGGTACCTCAGTCCCCAACCGTAACAATCCAAAAGTTTCCACATAAGTACTTCACAGATATGTACTGAGGGTAGTGTGAAAGTGAGGGCAGTTTAAGTCCCATAGATAGGTTCTGATTATTCAACTTGCTAAAGCAATAAGCAATAATAAGTCAATAATTTGAGAAACACACAGAGCTACAGCCTTTCTTAAAAAAACAAACAAACAAACCAACAAAGCAAACAACCAAACCAAACCAAAAAACAAACAAATTCCTCCAGTCCCTGGTCAGATGTAGAGTAGATATTTATGTTTGTTATTGAATTCTAAACAAGAAGGATACGAAGATGTTAAATAGGCTTTTCCTGGCATTTGCCTCAACTCCTCAAGCCTTAGAGATCCCATTTTGCAGATCTAGCGTATAAACAGACTGTATTCTCCACTGTCACCCCTCTTCATGTTCTAGCCTTGTCACAAGACTGATGTTCACTATTTCTTCCACAGCACTTCCAAAACTGAGCCGCTGATTATCTGTATAACATGAAATATTTCATCAAAATAATCAGCTAACTAACTTGAGAAGTGACTTGATCAGAACAACTTGAATTTTGCTCTCCCTCAGACTGCTGCCTCCCTTTTCAGTTGCTTCATGGATTTTGCTGTGGCACAAAAATTTGTAGAGGCGGCAAATAGCATCATGTTATCACCCTTCATGGTTTTGTGCATCAATGGGATTTTTGCTTACCAATTTTAGACATCCAGCTTTACGCCACCAAGGAATGGCAGACACTCCAGTTAATGTCAAAGAGATGATTTTTTACCAAAAATACCCAAAAGCTTTACCTGATCAGTCATGGAATGGTCATATAAGGTCAGTTATGATTGTTAAAGAACCTGGGACACCTGAATGAGAAAGATGAAAGTTTGACTAGATTCTTAATGTCCTTTAGGTTTTGCTGAACTTGTACAGCTTTCATTCTGTGGCAATTTATACAGACATAGATTTGGAGAAGGGTTTTGCTGAGATCTAGTTCCAGGGCAATTTATGCCACTTTCTCTCTGGAAATAGAAATGATAATAAAGTGAATTTAGTGTTCTCTATTCAAAAGCCATTGAGTTCCTTGATTGGATTGTTTAGTATTATAAATTGCCTACTGCTAGAAAAAAAATAGCCTAAACTTTTCAATCACACTTTACCGTGAGAACCAAGCCTGAGAAAATGCAATTTAAAAAACAAAAACAAAAACAAAACAACAAAACAGAAACAGAAACAGAAAAATAAATTTGCATCTACTGCTCAGTCCGGTAATAACCTCCTCTGTAAAATTATATGAACTCTCTGTTCTGGAACAATGATATAAATGAGTTAATTGGAGATCTAAAGATTGTTTACCAGCTGCTGTCTATTCTGTTACCAACACCTGTTTTGGCTCACGTCCTCATTAATTAAAATGTGATGAGCAAGAAGACAAGTTCAAAACATAGTGGTGACAACATCTGTGCAGCTGACATGAAATCCATATTTGTAGTCCTTGTCCAAAGCCAGGAATTAATGTATCTGTAATGCAATAGAGAGGGGAGGGCTGTTGCTTTGGGTTTGTTTTTTTCTGTCCTCAAAACCTCTACAGTAATGAATCTGTTTATTAAACCTATATTTTGGTTGTGGTAAATTGAGGGTAGAAATCATGGGCTTTCTAGAGCAGAAAACCATCAATTTAAAAATTATACCTATGAAACATTACTAGTTAACTATTCCAAACATTATTTAGCCATTTAAAAATTAAATACAGATTGGAAATAGTTAAGTTATTACCAGTTTTCATAGCTATCTATTCTTTCACTTCAGAATTAACCACAGTTGTAGCATATCATAACTGGATAACATAATTTCTAAGAATTTGTACTTCTCTGCAGCATTTTTATGCTCTGGAGCAGAAGCCGATAGCCCTCCATAACATTCAGTCCCATCTGTTTTCCAGAGAATCTAGTTGGAAACACCTCAAAACTGTGAATGTCACCCTGCTCAAATTGAAAATTCTCAGAGCGCGTAACAACTATGCTCACAGGTACCTGGGTGTGTTTGTCTTTAGATGCGCATCACCAGTGGTTTATCTCATTGCATATCCTGGTGTGCTATACACTAAATACTGCTGATGAAGAAAAAGACAGTCCTCACCTGACATCCATATTATTCAGAAATGTCCCCAAAATGCATTTTAAGCTAATTTCCACAGCAAATCTACATGTTGACTGGCACCTAACTGTTCATCACAGCAGGACATATGCAGAGGAAAACAACTCCTGGCATGGATTCACTGCAAAAAGAGAGTTATTCTTTGATGTTGTTTAATGATGGCTTTGTAGCTTCTTCCTCATTTAAATTTGCAGCCTTCAGATATTTACAGTTCTTATTCTCTTTCTCTGTTTTTATTCACATGGTCTGTACACAAAATCAAGTGAAATCCCGATACCCGCAGTGGTCTTCTGGGGGCAGCTGGTACTGGGACTATACATTCATTTTTCTTATTCTTTGAATTTCTTAAAATTTACACATCTTTCTGCCAGTGTGTTCTTCAGAGTCATAGTAATTGTAATGTATTTTCAGACTTAATAATACTCCAAAAAGGAGTAATGAAATTTCTTCAATGGCAGCTGAAAATACAGTGGTTTTGTGTATACTTCTAAACTTGTGTTCTAGGCCCATAATGCAGAGGAAAGGTCTGTTACCTGAAATAGATGAATAAAGAAGCACAAGAAAATTTGAAACTGCCATCTGCCTATATTCAGTGCTAACAACCTTGCCAGCTTTTGTTTAACAAATAGAATTCTCATGTAAAATTAGACAAAAAAGACAATGAAATTAAGCATATGCCTAAAGTAATTTAATTCCATTACTGTAAAAGCCCATTAGAAAATAATTACATCGCTACACTTACTGCTGCTAGTGTGTAACTGTGTTGGAACAGGTGATAAGGGAACTGAAAAGTATTTTAGGTGGTGTTCTAATTCAGGAGCAATTATGAAACAGTCCACCAATTATCTGCAAGTTTGGAGTATATGTAAGAGGAAGACTTGAGCCTCAAAGCATCTTACATTATTTGCAGTAGGCAAAAGATAATCAGATGAGGTCTGAGGTATTTGAGCAACTAATACATAATTTCATATATTTAATTTGGAGCACTTCACTTAATTTTGAGACAAATTATGTTTCTAAAAATGCCCTCATTGCGTTTTTATACAAGAGCCAAGCTGAGGCTGCCTTGCTTATAGATCCTACCCTTGCTAATCCAAAGGCATGGCAACAATACATTGAGGAGCTCTCAATTCAGAGAGCACAGAGCTTAATTGGAACATGGGAAAACATCCATATATCATGCAAGACTCTGCAAGACCCTAACTTTGATATTGCCTGGCCCAATCCTATTTCATCCAGTGCAAATTCAGCATTTTCCAGCCCATCCTCCCATGCATGCTGTGGACAGGTCTGACCTTCCCTGGCCAGAACAGCTCAAGGGATTGCTAGAAACATCATTTCAGGGAGTCTGACACAGTAACTGCCTGAAGTGGCAGCTGAAGTCCACCCAGCTCAGTTTCCCATGATACCAGGACAACTGATCTCGAAGAGGAGTGCACATTCTTTAGGAAAATCACCATGGTAAGGAACCTGTGCCACAACCTGTTCTGTCAGCAGCTTCTCTGGTTGTTCTTAGGGTTGTTCACTGCAGAACACTACAACTAAAAATAACAGTAGTTTTGGACAGAGTGGCTCCAATTCAGTGTTTTTTCATTTGCGTCGCTACAAATTCAGGCTAACTTTATAGAAGTGATTTAACATATATTAGCATAAAACAAGGCAAGTGAGAGACAGAGGGGATGGGGCTCATTAATTTTATATCTACCTTTATGTGGAAGAATTTTAAGGGTGTGTACTGAGTCTGGTTGGCTGGAGTCAACTTTATAGCAGCCCATTTTAGATCTGTGACAAAAAGTGTTGATAACAACCTCATGTCTTAGCTCTGGACAAACCATGCTTGCACAGTGTCAGGGTCTGTTTGTATTCCCACTCTGTCCCGCAGCAAGTAGGCTGGGGGTGGCCAAGAGGTTGGGTGGGGACACAGGGATGTTCCATGCCACATGATATCATGCTCAGCAATAAACCCAAGGTTTATGTCTTTCCAAGGAAGCTGTTACTCTGAGACTGTCTGGGCATCTGTATGCTTGTGGGAGATGGTGAGTGATTGTTTTTGCATATTTGGGTGTTTTTCCTTGTGTTTCCTTCACTTTTAAACTGTCTTTAGCTCAACCCACAAGTTATTTGCTTTTTAACTCCAATTCTTTCCCCATCCTGCTGGGAGGTAGAGTAAGTAAGTTCATGAGTGCTTGTATGGGCGCTTAGCTGTTGACTGGGGTAAACCCACTACAATATTAAACTATGAAATGCTCTACATTTTTTTATATATATTTTTTTTTTTTTAATTAGACCACTGAAGAATCCAGATATAGATTTAGGAGTGTGTCCGTATCCATCATTTATGACCCTAACATTCCAAAATATCTTACCAAGCTGTGTGGTTTGTATGATACACTGGAGGGAAAGAATGCCATCCAGAGGGACCTTGGCACGCTTGTGAGGTGGCCTGATGCCAGCCTTATGAAGTTTAATCATGACAAGTGCAAGGTCCTACACCTGGGTTGAAGCAATCCCAGGCACAGCTACAGGTTGGGCAGAGAAGAGATTCAGAGCAGCCCTGTGGAGAAGGACTTGGGAGTGCTGGTCGATGAGAAACTTAACATGAGCCGGCTTCAGTGTGCGCTCGCAGCCCAGAAAGCCAGCCGGATCCTGGGCTGCATCAAAAGGAGCATGACTAGCAGGTCAAAGGAGGTGATCCTGCCCCTCTGCTCTGCTCTTGTGAGACCTCACTTGGAGTATTTTGTACAGTTCTGGTGTCCTCAACATAAAAAGGACATGGAACTGTTGGAAGAAGTCCAGAGGAGGGCCACAAGGATGATCAGGGGACTGGAGCACCTCCTGTAAGAAGACAGGCTAAGAAAGTTGGGGATGTCCAGCCTGGAAAAGAGAAGGTTGCGTGGAGACCTCATAGCAGCCTTACAGTATCTGAAGTGGGCCTACAAGGATGCTGGGGAGGAACTCTTCATTAGAGACCGTAGTGATAGGACAAGGGGTAACAGGTTAAAACTAAAAAAGTGGAAATTTAGATTGGATATAAGGAAGAAGTTCTTTACTGTGCGGGTGGTGAGGCAATGGAATGGGTTGCCCAAAGAAGTTGTGAATGCTCCATCCCTGGTGGTGTTCAAGGCCAGGTTGGACGAGGCCCTAGGTGGCATGGTTTAGTGTGAGGTGTCCCTGATCATGGCAGGGGGGCTGGAACTAGGTGATCTTAAGGTCCTTTCCAACCCTAACTATTCTATGATTCTATAATGAAAATATGTAAGTCAATGCACAAGGCTCCATGGTTCATTGAATTCTTGAAAGTCACCTCAGGTAAAATTATCACTACAGGTTAAAAATTAATGTTTGTTTTGGTGAGGCCAGTACTACTCTATAAGTACATAATGCAGCTCCACAGTTTAATCACCAGTTAAAATTTAGGAACAAAATGTCTCAGAATGGCACAAATTTTTCTTTATTTTAGGAAGATGATCAGATGATGAAGTCATGTCATCAATTCTATTTTTATTGTGTCTTGTCATGTTATGTTGTTCTTGTCTCAGAAGAGTACTAAGGTGAATCTATGACTACTTTGTGAATGATCTAGAATCTTTATTTTTGATAAATTACAAACATTTTCATTTCTGGTAGGAATCTGTCAATGTCAATGTAAAAGCATGGACAATCAGGAAACCATCCTTCATTCTGTTGCCCTTCAATGTTTTTTTGAATGCATAAATGAGATGGGGGAAAGAGAGAAAGGCAAACAAACCAAAATCTTTCAACAGATTAGCGATGTATGTAAGGGAAGAATTGACAAATCTCAGGCTGCAATACAAATATATTTATAATTTTGTAAGTAACATGGGATACTGGAATGAATGTTAGCACATTTTAACATAATTTTTTTTCCTTAGGCTATTTCTTTTTTTCCCTACTTGTCAAGAATGATATCAATTACTTCAGATTGCAAACATACTTTAGTTAAGATTATTAAGAGACTTCCTGCTATTGGTTAGACTTCAATTATAATAAATTTGAAACAATCCATTATAGTTATTTGACTACATAAATATGTGAAATTACAAAACTAACTCAAGGATAGACATTTAAAGATGAGTCCTTGCAGGAATTTGTTTGCATGTTGTATATATATGACACAATTACTGCTTAATGCAAACCTGGTGTATAATCTTAGACACTTAAAATAAAAAATATGGGTCTCCTATTGCTGGTTATTACAATTTAGATAAAATCGATTTAAACGTCTCTATCTTCCTTATCCTAGTATTAAGAAGTATTTAATTCTTAATATTCCTTTTCATAATAGATTATGGAAATCCATAGCTCAGTTTGCACTTTCAGCACACTTCTTACAACTTTGGTGTTCTGAAAGGTCAATGGAATTGTGCTAACAGTACTGAATTATGTAATTTCAGAGGATGCTACTCTCCTCAGGAAAAAATGACAGACAGCAGTTTTTCCCTGCAAGGTTCAAGCCATTAACCATGTGAATATTAACAGGTAGTTCCAGAGTCAAAAGGACTGAGAGATTACCCCTCAATTTTCTTGAATGTGGGAACATTCAGCTCAGGCCTCTCAATACCCTGGAATCACCAAGCTTACACCGGGATTGCTCCAATGTTCAATAATAAATAACTCTAGACAGAAATTTTCTTTTCACAACTCTTTTTGACTTGCTCTCATCCTATCAACATATGCTGTTAGAGCCGGCAGCTGTAATGGAGCCAATGAGTCTCTTCTGATCATTGATGAACTAACACAAAAAATCCTTCATGGGTTTTAAGACATCAGAAATAATAAGTCAAGGGCTTCTATTTCCATCCTTTAAACCAGGGTTTTTTTTTTTGCTTCAGCCTACCATTAGAGCATGGGAATATAAGGTCGTCACAGCAACTGAGGCACACTCTAGTTAAAGTGACAACAGCTATTTTAACTTGAGAGGACAGCCATCTATAAATAACTTCACCCAAAGTAATCCCCATTTATGTTTTTTGTTGTTCAGAAACATATGTGTTTCATGAAAACTGACATATCAGAACTGTATGTGAATAGCTAGTCTTTCCTCAAGAAACCTTTCACTCAAGTAAAACCTTCCACTCTCCAGTCCATATGTGTTCCCAGCCCAAGCCAGTAATTAAAACTCAGAGCTGTTAAAAACAACCACCAGGCATTTTGTGTACAGTCTCTAAAAAAGATAAAACAACATTCTTGTCTGACTTTCATCTTTACAAATCCTCATGTCTCGTGTGTGTGATTGTTCATTTCCCAAATTCAAGACTAACAAATTGAGCAATTTTGTAACAGATGCCTGCTGTGAATTTCAGCAATCATGGCCCAATGCAGACAATAGATGAGGTGCACAGGAGGAAATAGAGGGCTCATTTTGGTAACACTTACTACTGCAGCCTTATCTAAATTGTTCAGAAAATAAATGCAAATGTTATTAATTAAAATAATTTTCCTTTCAGATTTTTTCCTACTATTCTATATTTTAAATTAAAAGCACAAAAAATAATATATCAGAAGGGAGACAGGTCTGGTCATCTGTGTAACACATACTCAGCAACATAAATTATTGGAGAGTTCCTCTTACTGACCCCTCTCTTCCCCCTAAGGTACAAAAGTGGGCCTCTACTAACTGCTGTGCATATACTTTCTAATTTCTGTCACAAAAGTGTCTGTTTTAATTAAATAAATTAAACGCAAGTGTTCTTTTGTCTCTGTTTTGTTGTTCATATATACATGATCCATCTCCCAGCATTACAAAACTCTAGGAAACAGACAAAATGTGAAATGCAAAAGCTTGTTTACAATTTCAAAACCTTTTTTTTTTTTGAAACTAAAATGTCCAGAAAGAGATAAAAGCCATTTTCAGGTAGCACTGATTTAACTTAGAATAGAAACCATATAGTCTTATTATGCATTTCCCCTAACACCTTGCTTTGAATTATTTTAATGCTGAAATAAACCAGTCAAATTAAAATAAAGTACATATTTTCAAAATCTATTACACCCAATGTCCTTAGTCTTCACAAATGGCAGCAGCTTGTTTTTTTGGGTTTTTTTGTGCTTGCAATTTAAGGTAATTTTTCAGCTTACTTTTGTCAGAGCTCCATCCATGCAGTAAATATTTATCTGTATAGTGGGTAGATGGTTTATGATTTATATAACTTAGTTCAAGACATGTAATAAGCAGCTTGTTTATCACTTTGTTTTTTCTAATAAGCATAAATTTTTCTAGTTATTGCAGTTAGCAAAACTGTGGTTTAGATAGTAAATCAATAAAGCCTTTTTAAGGTTATGCTCAGTGAAACAAAGTGCTGAAATCGTCCCTTATGAAACTGCACCTCAGCTGAACTCACAAAGAACAGCATTATGGAGAGAAGATAATGACATACCTGCAGTATTATAGATTGCAGCCAATCAATCAGATATATTGCAATTGCTAAAGGCACAGTCCCATTGTACTAAAAAAATACCTTTGCCTCAAGGTAGAAAAATTGACACATTTAGTATGGAGCAACCTAAATCAAATATGTCCCTAAAAATGAATGAATTAACCTTAATAGAGGACACAGCCTAAAGAGATACACACATTTTTCCCACATAGAATGGAGTACTGAGCTAAATACTAAGCTAGAAGGAAGGCTAACAATTCTCACTGAAAAACTACAGAGGGAGCTACTGTTTTGGTGGAAATAAACATATATTTCCCTGAATGTAACTTCTGACATGTGGTTAAGTGTGACCCATTGTGCAGTTCCACTCATCATAGAATCACAGAAACACAGAATGGTTGAGGTTGAGAGGAAGTCCATCTAGCACAACCCCCCTGCTCAATCAGGGCCAGCTACAGCAGGTTGCCCAGGACCATGTCCAGTCATGTTTTGAATTTCTCTACAGCATCTTGGGACAACCTGTTCCAGTGGCCTGGCCATTCTGCAAGTTTTTGATTCACCTCACTCTCTGCTTATCTCATCAGTACTTCATCAGCTTCTCTATGACAATGTTTGCCAGCTGGTGTGAAAAGCTATTTTAAGTCAAGGTAAATGACATCCACTGTTCTCCCATCATCCACTAAGCTAGTCACCTTATTATATAAGGCTACCAGCTTGGTGAAGTATGATTTCTCCTTTACAAATCCAGTGGCTGACTACTCTCAGCCACTTTCTTGTCTTCTATGTGTTTAGAAATGGTTTAGAGAACTTTCTTACTTTCCCAGGGATGTCAGTGAGGCTGGCTGGCCTGTAGTTACCCAGATCCTCCTTGCCATTCTTGAAGATACAAGGTGACATTTGCTGCCTTCCAGTCCTTGGGAACTTCTCCTGATTATCATGACCTTTCAAAAACAACTGAGAGTGGCTTTGCAATGACATCAGCCAGCTCCCACAACATTCATAGATGTAACGCACCAGGCCCTGTGGACTTGTCTTCATCCAGATTGTTAAAGTGCTCCCAACCTGGTCCTCTTCCACTGCGGGAAAATCTTCCTTGCTCTATTTGTTAGCAGCAGGTACTTCCCAGTTTTCTGGATTTACAAAGCCTCACTCACAAGCATTCTGACAAAGTCTTTTAATAAAGACAGTGCCTATTCAAACCACACCAGCACATGAGCCAAAATAAACTCTCATTTGTCAAACCATCTCTGAGGAAAGGAGTCTGAAAATCCCAAGGAATTTTAGAGATGGTTATAGTACAAGTTTCAACTAATTTCTCAATTTCTTCTTAATAAATGAATTAGTCTCTCTTTATTATTACTAATAATTGCATTTGTTAAAATAGGAACCCAAAATACACGTTCTATGATTCTAAAAGGTAGTCTGATTTTTCAGAGGCACCATAGACTTCAAATGCCTGCTGAAATCCTTAGAATGCTTTCAAAGTACAAGATACTTTCTGTATTCTATAGACTTACAAATTAATAGCAATAACCATGCAGATACTTAATAGATATTCAGCCCACTAAATAAATGCTATTTGGAAGATAGCACTTTAATGTAGTGAACAAAAAGATTAGCTCACCTATGTTACCTAAATTATTTACACTAATTTTTTTTTTCATATGAAGCTCTAAATTTTAAAGCTTTTGGGCCATACTTTATCATAAACATAATAAACGTTGGTGACAGACTTTTTATCTGGATAATCTTCATATGTAAGTAAAAAAACTTGAGTTTGCACAGTGAGCTTTATAAAACATATCCATAAATTAATTCATTTATATCTCTAATGTTCTTCAAAAACATTCTCCCCTTCCTGCCTTTCCCAAACAGAAACAGTAAAATTATTTCCCATAATTTTATGACAGATTATTCAGAAATATAAAGTGAATAATTAATTCATCATAAAATCAAATATTTGCTTTGCTGGGTGTTAGTAAGGTGTTAAAAGCAATTGGTTATATGAAAGACAGTAAAAGCTTATCGCTTAGAGAAATTCCAACTGAACTGCTTTTATGACTCTGCCTCACTTCAGCTAAAATTTTCTCTGATGTTAGAGCTTTTGAAATTCCTGGGAGGGTTTTATCCCCAGGAAGAGTCTTATTTTCCATTTCAAAAAGAACTAAAACAATTCTTTGTTTTTACTGCTTTTGATACACGTACACATTTTTTATGGTTTGTGGCCTTAAAGAGCATTAAACCCCAAACCTTGCAACTTAGAAATTGAACAAAGTTTTACTTTTGAGATGATGTCAACCATTATTGGCTTTACTCCTCCTTTGGTTCTGGCAGACAAAACATGATGCAGCAAACTCCTGTGATCAACAGGAATTTTTCACTGATCCACCACTTGGAACCCTGCACACCTCAGCATCTGCTAAACCATCAGATGTGTTTCCACCCATTTACCTGCTTAGCTTCATTCAAACATAGAGACAGATAGGAATTGTCACTAAGGTCACCTACTTGAGAGGCCTAACTATATTTTGATATATACGCTGATAATTGATATATATTTTGAACCTGGGCCAGGGCAATCCCAAGCACAACTACAGGCTGGAAAGATACTGGGTCAAGAGCAGCCCTGAGCAGAAGGACCTGGGGGTGTTGGTTGACAAGAAGCTCAACATGAGCTGGCAGGGTGCACTTATAGCGCAGAAAGCCAACTATACACTGGGCTGCACCAAAAGAAGTGTAACCAGCAGGTAAAGGGAAGTGATTCTCCTCCTTAACTCTGCTCTCATAAGACCCCACCTGGAGTACTGTGTGCAGTTCTGGGGCCACCAACATAAGAAAGATGTGGACCTTTTGAAACAAGTCCAGAGGAGGGCCATGAGATGATCAGAGGACTGAAGCACCTCTACTATGAAGACAGGATGAGACATGTGGGGTTGTTCAGCCTGAAGAAGAGAAGGCTCAGGGGAGACCTTATAGCAGTCTAAGAAGGCCTACAAGAAAGCTGGAAAGGAACTTTTTACAAGGGCATAGAGGGATAGGACAAAGCAGAGAAGTTATGGCTGCCCCATCCCTGGAACTGTTCAAGGCCAGAATGAAAGAGGCTTTGAGCAATCCAGTCTACTGTAAGGTGACCCTGCCCATGGCAGTTGTGGT
This sequence comes from Coracopsis vasa, assembly GCA_026283785.1. Taxonomy (NCBI): domain Eukaryota; kingdom Metazoa; phylum Chordata; class Aves; order Psittaciformes; family Psittacidae; genus Coracopsis; species Coracopsis vasa. Next base: position 23,942 of record JANHGB010041036.1, on the reverse strand, counting down.
GGAAGTAGAATCATAGAATAGCTAGGGTTGGAAAGGACCTTAAGATCACCTAGTTCCAATCCCCCTGCCATGGGCAGGGACACCTCCCACTAAACCATGCCACCTAGGGCCTCGTCCAACCCGGCCTTGATGGGGCATTCACACCCAGGGATGGAGCATTCACAACATCCTTGGGCAACCCATTCCAGTGTCTCACCACCTGCACAGTAAAGAACTTCTTCCTTATATTTAACCCAAACTTCCCCTGTTTAAGTTTTAACCCGTTACCCCTTGTCCTATCACTACAGTCCCTAATGAAGAGTTCCTCCCCAGCATCCTTATAGCCCCCCTTCAGATACTGGAAGGCTGCTATGAGGTCTCCACACAGCCTTCTCTCCTCCAGGCTGAACAGCCCCAACTTTCTCTTCCTGTCTTCATACAGGAGGTGCTTCACCCCCTGATCATCCTTGTGGTCTCTGAACTTGCTCCAACAGCTCCATGTCCTTATGTTGAGGACACCAGAACTGTACACAGTGCTCCAAGTGGGGTCTCACCAGAGTGTAGTAGAGGGGCAGGATCACCTCCTTTGACCTGCCAAAAATCAGTAGATGAACTGATCTGGAACCCTGAATGGATCTCAGACTTAAAAACATCCCTAAGATTATGTTAGCAAATACACAAACCCCACTGAATTTATATATAAAACCCCTGATGAGATCCAGGCTTTATCCTCTCTACTTAGGTGCTGCGAGTTTTATGATGACAAACCTTAACGTAAGAATAAAATAAAATCAAATAAAATACAAGAAAACCATCTCTCAGTTATGCAGGGAGGACTCTAAGTAGCTTTCATCTCTTTCCTGTGCTCCTAGTAATTTATGGTGGTTCAAAATGAGTACAGCCAGCTCTCGTCCTCTGGAGTGCAAACACACCGCCTCTTCTCCACACCCTGTCATTTCTGTTTACCAAGAAATAGAAGAGGATTTTGCACTGAGCTACTCTAGAAAAACACCAGAGAGAACACTAAAATTTGAGGCCAGCTAAGCTTGTCCAATTGCTGCTAGTTTTCCTCCCAAGCTCAGAGAACTGCATCATTAAAAATAATGCATGCTATTAAAGGACAGCATAGATTTTGGAGCACGAGGGGTTTTTCAATGACAGCATTCAGCTGGAGATGATACATTTTAAGACTCATTCAGTTTTTCTCATTTTATAATATAACCTAGTCACAACCTGACCAATGAACCATCTTGCCAAATTGGCAAGAATTTTTCAATTGAGACACATTTTATTTATCCATTGAGTCTTCCTCTGTTTTCCAGGTGGGAATCTCATGAAGACAAAAGCCTGCTTCCTATTTATGTTATGCCTGTCCGAAAGTGCTTAGGAAGCTCACAGGGACTCCAGTGGAGTGAATGTGAGAAGTCATGCTTTTCTGCAGGTGACTTGCAGTGCCCAAAGAGACATCTCAAAAGCATTTCTCCTCCTGAGGAAAACTCCTCAGAAGAAGTTTTTCATTAAAAAGATTTTAGTAATACTCAGTAGCATTGTGTTTTGGATTATGGCTTAGATGCCTTGATGCTGTGGAGAGTCTAGCTTAAAAGAAAAAAGGAAAAGGCAAGTTAGCTGGCAGAGCAAAGAAATTTTAATATTAGGCAGAATCAGGATGGGGAGATTTATTGTTTTATCTTTGTTCCCATAGGGAAAATCCACTCTTTTTATAGTGAGCACATACTTTTATCATTAAGACTCACCACACTTTAAGACTTAGAGAATCATCTAACACCTAGTGAAATGTCCCATCTCTGCAGGCATACCAATCCTCAGACTCACCATAAACAGGCTACCATATGTAATTCTGTGATGACCTTAGGGTGAAAGTGTATTACTATGCATCAACAACACAAGTATATCATGGGGTGGGTGATGGATAAATCTGAGAGGAATAAGTGTCTAAGTGGAATACAGTGGCTGGATTTACCAACTCCCTGGCATGTGGTAAGGCAGTATGGAGCCTGACTCAGCTTCAGAATACTCAGTGGTACACTTTATCTTGTTTTGTGTCCTCCTGGTCCCAAAACAACTGGAGCAAATCCCTTCTGCTCTGAGAACTGTGAAGAGCACCCTACCAAAGCCCAAAGTCCAAGATACTCTTCCTCACTTATAAAATGTGCTGGTAGCTGAGAACCACAAGAAGTCCTAGTCCAAGCTACCACTCACAAGTCCAGGCAGTAGTATGCAGATTTCTATAGCTATAATTTTTATTCAAAGAAGTTACAGAAGACATTTCAAACATCAAGAGAAGGATTAAAAGTTTGTGGTGCTTTGAGTGTAAAGGATTTTCTAGAAGAGGAAAAACTAGAAAAACCAGACCCTGTCTCTGGCACTCCAGCAAGAGTCTGATGCGTTCAGAAGTGAATGCAAGGGAGCAGGCTTGGTCAGAAAAATTGGTATTTAATTTAAATAAAACCAAACAAAAAAGGCTTGGCACTTAATTTCATTTACATCAGGATGAAACCAAGATGCTTAAAATTTTTAATGATAAGCCAGAATGAGAGAAAGAGGCTCCAGAATACCTAGGAATTTTGTGGCTAGGAAGCTCCCTAGGAGATGGGGTACAAGCAGGGATTCAAACCCATGTGTGTTACTAAAGTCAGCTCACTAGTCATGGGGCTAGAGTATTTTCTAAGGCTTTTCTACCATCCATTGCCTTTTTGCAATTTGTTCGTATTCCTTTAAATGCTTGGTTTTGTTGCACTGCAGATTGTAACCAATTACAAGAATCACAGATCTTTTTTCTTTCCTTTTTTTTTTTTTTTGAAAATTACTGCAGTCTTTGGCTCAATGTATATTGATATATATATATGCAAAATTAAATAGCTCTGTTCAAAGAAAGAAGGATATAATTAGTTACAGAATTGTATAAATGCCTGTAGTCCCACCTATTTCTACTTAAAAATTAGGGTCATAAGCTACCTCTTCCCATGTGAATAAAGTAATCGTAAGGATATTGCCTGTTCTATAAGTGCTCCATCATTTCCCCTCTTTCATGTACCTCTTGTTTTGACTAGAAATTCTTTCTTGAGCCCAGCAACTTAGTGGTAAACATTTCTAACGAGCCTGCTCTGAATTTAATCAATAACGCACTTGATCAATCAACTTCCAAGCTGAAAAACATCACCACCTCAGAAAAAGCCAGTAAGTATTTATGTTCTTTTTCTTATTTACATGAAGAAGTTGATCTGCCATTTCTGGCTAGACCCAAGATACACACCTATCAAAGCGTTTTCCACACTATTTCTCATTTAAAGGAAAAATACATTTGGTAAGCCAGTGAGTTAAAACAGACCAGCTGCATGCAAAGGTACAAAACCAAAACAGATCCACGGAAGCAAAGGAAAGAGTTCAGTTCTGTATGGGGCACTGGTAAAAAGCTGATGGATCAAATTGAGACAAAAGACCAAGGCATTCTAAGGAAGTGTCAGGTGCTTATTGCTATGGGCTTAAAAAATGAAGTGATTTCTTACAGCTAAGGGAGGAGCAGCATGCTGAGCTTGCTGAGAAAGCTCAGCAAGAGCCCTCTTCCCTCTTGCCACGTATCGCGTGCTTGGGTAGGGGAGGTGATGACCCATTGCTTGTTTTGGTATCACTTCTCATTGCTGTTTATGCAGTAGTGCATTTGTGGGCGTGCGGCACAATTGTATTCTCTGCACTTCTGTTGGCAACAGTTCTTTAAGGGCGTGCTTTCCCAGGTCTTTGAAAGCTGGGCGGGGTAGACGTGGAGTTGTATTGCTCATGGGTTCAGGTGAGGTGTGATGTGAGCTCACACATGGGTGTTCCCCAGGGGCAGGGCACCCAAAATGCAGACCTGCAAAGCGAGGGCACCTTTTGACTCAGTTCATCATGTTTGGAGGGTCTGGAAATGCTGCTCGTGTTGGGAGGCTGTGTTTAGTTTTCAGAGCGGGGTTTTGTAATCCAATCACATTTAGAGTAACAGTTCAAGTCCCTTGTATGCCTGTGTATTCAAAGGGACATTTCATGACTGTTTTTTCTGCACGTGCCATTTCACACTGAGCACAGCCAGGTGCAATTTCTTGCTCAGCCCAGAGCCTGGCTGTGTGAGGTTGAAGAAATCTGAACTAAAACTGTCTCTAACTTATTTCCATAAGCCTTCTTGGTGCTTTTCTCCACCTAAGCTTGACAATCAGCTAGTCTGACACTTCTGATTTCTCGAAATACGCTTTTTCCCCCCTCACAAGACCCTGCTACCTGGCTTCTGTGTGGCAGCTAAGATCTCTTTTGTTTTTAGTATCTATAACATTATGCTATTCCAAAACCACAGGTAAGAGATATTAGCTAAAACTCTATTTCTGTCCACAGTAGTAAAAGTCAGGATCTAGTGATGCATATTTATGTAACAAAATGAATTCTGAAGTAACTTTGGCTGCTGTAGTTTTGAAGCAACAGCTTAAGAGAAGTTCTGTAAGCACAACTTAATTTCCACATACCTTTAGCATTTCATGTTTCCTGATGAGGACAGCTGAGAATATCCTCTGTTCATGCCTGAATATATTAGTATTTCAGAAGGGAATATGAAAAAAATAACATATATAGCTGAAGGGATACTAAAGATTGTGTTTAAATACCTGAGCTGAAAATTAGCAATAAAACAGCCATAAACAGATTTAAAAAACCAAGTAATTTCCACATTGGTGGAAACTGGGGTGACGCTAATTTTACTGCATAAAAGACATTTATAGTGCAGTAAATAAAGTAAATTAAGAAAATAATCAGGGCTTGTTTGGTAGCTGCATTTATAGTTCTGTTTTAAGATAAACTTCTCTAGTCTTTGCATGTTACCTTCCTCACGTGAGTAACAAGACCCCAGTGAGATGGACTTAGCTATTTTGGCTTTGAGGATCTTCTCCTTTCCTGCCTCCCTGCCCTGGGCCAAAGCACAGCTGTGGTGACAGATGCCTGTGCCTGCATGTGTCAGGCAAGGGCTCCCACATGCTTCCAAAGCGTACTTGATGTGGCATCCCCGAAGAGTCTGCAATCCTTGTTTGTCTTGTCCTGCATTGCTTAATATCCAGTGACTAAGCACCATTCCCTGCCACCCACTGCCATATTTTCTCTGTTATTTTTCACATTGTGAAACCAGCAGTAATTTCATTTTCCAGGGTGAGGAATGAGCCTGCCCCACATTTTTATCCAGCAGGATCTTATCAGGGAATTCTCACAGCCCCAGGAAAATCTAGTTCTCATACCTGGCGTTTCAGTAAAGGCTCTGTTTGAGGAAAAGATGTTTCTGCTCCTGCACTCTGTTTGCCTAAGCTCTTGCTGGCCTCCAGCAGCTGTGCACCATCTTCATAGCAATAAAATCCCAGCAGAAATACTTGCCAGTGGAGGGGGGCACACCAGTTACACAGGGGAGCTGCAGAAACCGTCCCAGCTATGCACGTAATGCAAGTAACGCTGATGCAAGCAATCATCCAGGATCCAGGAAATCGAGGTAATTGGAGGAAAAGCACTAAGGAATAGTTACTGGGCGAGTAACGAGCAGATGCTTGACAAAAGGCACTAAACAAGCTATGGAGCTGTGCCTGAGTGGCCTGAGAACCTCTCTGGGGCCAGACGGACGAGGCAGCTGCTGGGATATTCGTGCTCTGTGGGATGAAGAGAACCAGATGATACACCCTCAGCACCGTGCCTCGACAGCCCCGTGCTTCCACACTGCCTGAGTACAGTTTGAATAGTCATTAACATGAAGCAGGCATCCATCTTGTACTGGCAAAGAGACAGACTGCTCTGATTTATGGCCCTGTAGGACATGGGCATACTAACTCTGAGTTTAAAATAAGCAGATTGAATTGCTTAAAAGGAAGAAGCATAAACACTTTTTGGATTTTTCTGAGGTGGTTAAGGTTTTTAGCTTGGAAGTTGTCTCTGTTTATTTTTCCTTTTATGTTCCACCAACCAAGGGCTTCACCTGTATTCTATGCAAGGCACAGCTGTAGGATTTGCACCTCAGAGGTTGTTTCATGGAGAGCATTGATACAGCATAAAATTAATGCCATTCAACCAGAAGCAACAAGCTTCTGTCAATACCAAATGTGCCATGCCAGTGGCTGGAAAAGGGAGAACTGTCTATGAAAATGAGTCTATAAGCAGAGTGACATCCCTCCTGCATGGCCACGGGTCACAGCATGCCTGCCTCAGCCCTGGGAGCAGACTATGTGTGCGGAGATTGTTATTTCTGAGCTCAGAGTGGCAGTAAACACTTAAACTCTAAAATCTGTAGGAAGTTGACTGGCCTGGAGGAAGCACTGAGCTAGCAGAGCAGGTGGTGGTGGTGGTGAAGGGCTACTTCCCTGGGGCAAGAACACAGAACAAACCTTTCTTGCTATGGTAAACATGGACCTAAGACAGCAAACCACAGACACTAGGAAAATGATGGCTATTTCTCATGTGATGCAAATAAGTTAATTAATTTCTATTAAATTAACTGCCCAGGCCCTGCTCCTGGCAGCTGCTGACCATCTCTCAGAAGCAGAAATCAGTTTCCTCACAGACAGGTTTAGGGGAACTACTGGAGAAACAGCAGCAGCACCTAAACCACAGGGCAACAGATTTTGGGTAGTAAAAATATTAAAAGTAAGTATGTTCAGAGGAAGCACCTTTAGGTTTTGCTCATGGGTGTAAAAAAATTAGTATCAGCTTTTGAGAAGATTGTCATAGCTGAAACTGATGTTTCTGCCGTTGAAAAATGACCTATCTACAAAGAAAGATCCCTAGAAACAAAGATATATCCATGCACAAATTATACACACATTATAAGCACTTCCATGGCTACAGGCACACTTTCTAAGGATTTGAGCAGCTAGCAGAACAAAATCCAGAGCTGCATTCATCATACCAGCCTGAGAAAAGGCAACAGATTAAGAAGTTTTGGCACAGTGAGAGGCATCACTGAGACATTATATGTGCGGTTATGATACAGGACAAGTGAAACAGGAGAACCCATATCCAAAGAGGAAAAAAAAATGGTCTCTAGAACAAAATAGGAATTTATTTCTTCACAAACTCCTAAGACAATCCTTGCCAGAAAATACAATGATAAATACTGCATATATCAGAGTATTGCATTCTTTATCTAATAAGAAGGATGCACGGGCAGTAATAAATATAACAGGTGAAATAACTCAGATCAAATCCATTTGGTCTACTGAAGGATTCATCACCATCACACGACGTGTAACTAGATGTTTTGGGAAAGAATTCCAGGCCTGCGTGACATGGGGCCAAGGGACTTGATTAGTTTAATTCAAGCTCTTCTTATATGTGTTTGAAATTTTGTATAATTTAAATGTTGCATACTAGATTTTGTTACTGTTTGACTACAAGGAGGGTAAACTGTAGATATAGAACAGTTGCTTGAGCCAAAGGTATCGTGATTAGTGGAGAGATCCTTGGCTTTAGTGATTTATAGAGAACTGTTGCAGTATTTGCTCATCCTAAGCAGCAGTTAGAAGAGCCTGTTTCTTAGCCAGACTGAGAGGGACATGAGAAGGGCTGAGAGGGGACATGAAAAATACCCATAAACCAAAGAAAAACCCATAACAACAAGAAATATAATCTGAGTATGAATGAAGTTAGACTAAAAATGAAGGAAAAAAGAGAAAAGGTTTCTAGCCCAAACAGAGGAACAAGGATGTGAGAAAGTTTCTTAACAGAAATGGGAATGAAGAGTGGGGGAATGGGAGCAGAAAATCCTTTTTATTTTAAGAAGTAGCCCAGTGGATGGATGGATGCAGCTCTGGTCTCAAGCAGCTATAACAGAGCTGGGGGAAACAAAGTCAAAAAGGAGCAGCAAGTGTGACCATGTATTAAAAACTTACCTAGGGGGAACAAACTGGTAAACTACGCCTCTTCTGTTTGGAGAAGGTAACTCAGGAAATAAGCCAGAGGCCCCAAGTCATGGGGACAGGGAGCAGAGCAGGGTCAAGCATTTGCAACACATCTTCCACTACAAGCACTGGGAAGTGTTGGAGGGATCTAGGAGGAGCCAGAGCTGAAACAGGCACGTGGACGTGGCTCTTCACATAATGTCCCCACACTCCCTGCCCAAGGATGCAACCAATGTCTGCAGGGCCAACAGGAGACGCAGGAAGTATCAGCTAAAGAAGTTCCCTCATCTGCAAAAAGTCATTTTCAGGGAAACCATTAGGGGAAGGACAATATTTACTTGCTCTGTCCTTATTTCTCCATAGCCTGCTCATGCCATTGCTGGAGACGGGCCATTGGGCTGCAGGGACCTTCAGCCTGGCTGCCCTTATGTTCCCTTCCCACTTTATTCACAAGATCATGGAAAATGAATCCAAAGCAGTTTCTGGAATAAAGAAAGATGGATGGAGAAAGCATGGAAATATTTGTTTTCCTTGGAGAGCGGCCATATGTAAATAGTATAATTAGGTCTGGAAATGAGGAGTGTGACTTAGCTATGCTCCCAACCACCTTCTCCTCAGCTCAGTCTTTGACACCTTTCCAGGGAAACAGCCTGAAGTCATGGGAAATTTTGTGATTCTTCACCTTTTGCAGAGAATCACTGACAGCAGTTAGCCTGGTTTGAGTGCACTTCAGATTCTCTTGAAATAGTTTATTTGTAATTAACTTTTTTTGGCAGGGAATGAGAACAGATCTGTTGACAGTCAGAAGTGGTCGGAAGGCTTTTATATTTTCAGGCTGGATTGGAAAACCTCAGAGACATACTGGGTAAAAACTGAACTCCTGACAGTAATTGCATGCTCTAGGCAAGATGTAGATCACTGCAATACAGTAAATATGATGGTAGACAACACAAGAAAGAGAAGACAGGATCTGGATGTTTTTTCCTCCTCGTGCCTTTCCTCAAACTCATAATTAAAAATGACTGCATCATTCTACAAAGAGAAAATGTTGTATCATCTGCCTCATTTCTTTACACCAAACTTATTAAAAGTTCATAAAAATCTGGTGCAAGGAACGGGTCATGGGAGTGTAGCATTCTCAATTTGATCACTTCCTACCCAACATATAGGGTAGGCTGTTACCCAGTATTCAAAATTAACACTGTAAATAATTCCAGTGATGTGTTACTAAGAATGGTAAGAATTTAATTGCTTTCCAGCAGTTTCAGATTACATTTCACCCTGCGCCACATCTGCACTCTACAGATGTTGAAGCCCAGAGCTCTCTTCCAGCAGCTAAGTTTGGCAGCATTTGCTAAACAGTTGGGGTGTTAAAACTGAGAACTCATGTTTGTTAGAGCCTGGTACTAGAGGGGTATGATATCTTTCCTGTTAAGCGATGATATATGTAACAGTAATCACAGTGTTTTTGCAGAAACCTATTTATAAGGATAAAAACCTACTTCTGTCACCTATTGTCATGCTAGGGCTGCTTGCTGCTACGTTAAAATCTATGAATAGTCCACTACTAGCAGCATCAGGTTTTATTAGTTGAGGGGAGAGAAATCAATGGGTCTAGTGTTGTTCTTTCAGTCCTTCTCAAGCAGATCTCCATGGTATAGTTCTCATAACCAAGTAGGGATTTGGCTTGACAGTTAATTTGCTTTGTTTCACATGATTTTGAAGAATTTCCTCTATTTTTACAAAGGTAGCTGAGCACATAAGATGTATGAGAACTGCTAGGAAGCTGAGAGACAAGTAAGACTGGCAAGATTAGTGCTGAGGATTTAATTAATTGTTTGAGTAGTTTTTGATGGTATATTCAGCTGCATAACTCGCTACCACTGTTTTGAAATAAATTAAAACATTTGTAGAATTATCTATCTTACCAACACTTCTGTATTGACATGGCTCTCTGCTCTAGCCATTACAGCTTTCTCCTGGGAGAAGGCTAGCTTGATAGCTTGCTAGTTTGAGTTAAGTGACTTAAATGATGTGGCATTTTTGTTCTCATTACACTAAGAAAAGTCAATCAATATAAAGCACATCAATGCACTAATGTAAAAGCATAAACCAAAGAAAACTGATATTAAATGGAAATTTAGAATCCATTATATTGAACACTACAACTCAATTTCCTGAACTAGAGTTGACAAACCACCAGTAAATGTCCAGCAGGGAATAGTTCTGTGCTGATTATACTGACTAGATGATTTAATAGGTCTTTTACCTCCCTAATACCTATGAACATATGAAAATCAATGCAGCCCACTTAGTACTTTCCCTCTTTCACTCCAGATGCGTGATTTGAGCTACCTACAGGAAGCAATGCAAACAGAGAAGCCAGTTGTGTGTTACCTCTGGAGGCGGGGGGAGGGGGAGGCAAGCCCCATACAGAAATCCTAGGCCAAAATCCTGAAGGATTTCACTTTGATGTCTGGTAAAACCCCTCCTCCCTTCCTGTGGAGGACCTTCAGTCAAAGCCTTGCTCCAGGAGACAAGGGTGCCAGTCCCCAGCTTTGGTACAATGTCCTGCAGAAGTGGGGGAGAAGAGGGAGCTTGTGCCCAGCACCCCTTGCTCTCCCATGGATGGTCTTAGGACACTGGTCCCTGCAAACCTGTGGAGAGAGGATAGGGACCAGGCACTAACTTGTCTCTGATTAGGGCTTTTCCTGTAAAAGCCTCAATAAAGCCTTACTGAGAAATATGCCAAACAGCCTGGCTGTATGGATTTATCCAGGTTGGTCTTCTCTTCACATCATCTCATGGACTGTGGAAGGTTTGTGTCTCTGAGGAGTGGAAGCAGACACCTCTTCTGTATGGCCAAGGTTTTATTGTACTTTTAATTTCTGAGCTGTCATTTCATTTAGTTTCCAGTAGATGCTACTCTACTCTAGATGCTCGCTGGAGCCAGTAATCACTCCTTCCCTGAACACCAGGCCTTTACAGCAATGTTCCTTTGTGTATTTTCAGAATACAGGAAAACAGCGTTTAGCCATCGAAAGTTGATCAACAGTGTGAAACTGATTAATTAACAAGGGAAAAAGAAGGAGCAGGGGTACAGAGCAGATCCCGAGCCGTGTCTGCCTCGTGAAGCCCATGGTTAAAGGCTAGTACAGGACCTAATTCAATAGTTTTTAAGACATTTTAGTAAACAGTGGCAAGAATATGTGAAATCACATTATACATCAGCAGAGCTGGTAAAAAACAAGCATGGGTATACAAGAAACAATAAAATCTTGTTATTCAGTAGTGAAATAAGGGAAAACAAAATAAAACATCATTTCTGAAACAATCTCCATGAATATAAACAAAAATTTGACCACAAATTGTTTCATTTACAATATTCAGTGTGCAAATGTCATTGGCACAGCTTATTTTTCACCAGTTTTGATGTATTTCTCTGCTTTTCTCCAAAAAAGCATGGAGGAATATTTTTCATTAAAGAGTCACAGGTACCCTTGCAAAGACTTTTGGGACAAAGGATATGGTTTAACTAAATAAATACTAATTTCTCAGACATTTTAACCCACTCAGTGCTATGGACACAAAAGCCTGCCATTCACTAGAAAGTATGGGAAAAAAATATTCTTACCCAAATTTGTATTCATGCTATTTGTTATCACGCTTTATGTGCTGGAAGTCCTGGGAGGATAAAACCTGATTCCTAGTGTCCCACGTGAAAGGATGCTTAATTGCCACAGAGGTCCTGTCCTAATATCAAACCCCTGGTAGGCTAAAGGCCAACAGCACCTGCTTGTAGACATTCCCATTCAAACCCTTTGCCCTCTTTGCTGCCTCTGAGAAGTATGTGCCCTAAAACCCTTTCTTCTGCCCTGATTTCAAGAAGAGACAGACTTATACACAATGACTAATAAAACAGGACTAATAAAACAGGACCAGAAATTCTGTGAAATTACCTGAAAAGTGAAAAAATAAAACAAGGAAGTGTTACTTCAAACTATAATTAGTGAAATCTACTGTGAATATTAATGAATGACACTGAGCGAAGTTTTACCAACATTGCATATTTCCATAGCGACTCATCTACAAAAGTCTTCACCTTTTCTTCCCCCTGATACTTTCAGTAAATTTTAAAGTAAGTGGCAGCGTTAACTTAATCTTTTATTTAGCTAATAGGAAAAGGTTGCATTAGAGCTTTCCTGGAATAAATGGAAGTGTACTTTAAACCAAATGCATAATGGCAATTCCCCATTCAGCTGGGAACTGTGCTAAATATGACTTTGTCAAATCTTGAGCTTTTATCACAAGTGTCACAATATCTGACCTTTTTCTTAAAGCTCTAGTTACCAGAATCATGTTGTTATGTGAAAATCCCATTCTTTATTAGGGGAATCAAGGTTTCCAGCCTTGATGGCTGCAGAGAAAATGTCAGTTCCGAAGGCTCCTAAAGCAAATGAGAAGTACCTGAGCATCTACTATTAAAACTGGCATAATAATAGAGCTTAAGCTATACACTTTTACATGAGCATTACAGACATGTCTGTGAAAATGTGCTATTATACACAGAGTGGGAGAAAATGGTTCAGTCATCCCCCCTAGACCTGAGCATCCACCCTTTAGGATCCCTGCTTGAACCTGGGGATGCCCACCTCCAGGTATCCAGGCTTTAACACCATTCAACAGTGCTGAGAAAGCCTGTGGAAGAGATTCAGCTCTATTGAGCTAGGATTAATTTAACTGCAACAGTCTTATTTGTGCATCAGATAACCTATTAATCCCAGCATTTCAGGCTGCAATCTTGCTAGTAGACACTGGCTTTCCTCCTTACCACCACTTACCACTGCCTCGCTGAGCCCTGGTCCTCCCCTACCCCATTCCCAAGACTGTTTGTTTCTCATTTGAACTTTAGCTGCCTGAAAGATAATGTTAACAGCAATCTTGCAGAGGCAAGTTTTGCAAACAGGATACTGTTACTTTGCATAAAAGATAACCTTTGTTGAACATTTTGCATGGGAACCTTAATTCGGCATCAGGAGAAAGATGACTATAAAAGCATCCCAGAGCATTTGCATGTCAGAAACCAAGTGTCACACTCAGAATCACAGAATGGTTTGGATTGGAAGAGACCTTAAAGCTCATCCAGTTCCAACCGCCTGCCATGGGCAGGGACACCTTCCACTAGACCAGGTTGCTCCAAGCCCTGTCCAACC
>JANHGB010041036.1:0-10091 GCA_026283785.1 Coracopsis vasa | reverse complement strand
GGCTACATGACTGGGCTTTTAAAAATACAGGAATGCACTCTGCACCCTGGCAGTAGGCAGACAAACTCAGAGCTGCCGCATAGAGTGAGAGATGAGAAGCTCACAACTGCATATTTAAATAATATAAGGTTAGTAGAGAAAAGGAATCTCTTTTAAAAATGCCAGCTAATCCATTAGGAAAAACAAACAAGCACTTGTTGTTATTTGTTCCATTTTCATGAAAATGTCTTTAGAACTGAAGAGATACTTATTATTCCACCTTCTGCGGTGTCTGTGCAAGATGCTAATTCTCAGGTGATAAATGAGAAACCAAATGAGACTTTTCCAGAAAAATGGAAGAGATCAGAGTTATGCCTCAGGTAGTGTGTACTGTAATTGATGGCTTAATTATAGTCTATCTAAACCCCACTGGATTGGGGTTTTTTGCTTTACAGATGGATGTGGCATAAACAACATCCTTTGCTCAACTTCCCTGCCAGTGGTTTTAATTGATTGCTGCATTGATTAGGTGTATGCAGATGGCTGGGGATTTCCTCTGAAAAGTTTTTGACATCTCATTATAGCACTCTTGAAATTGGCAGGCGCTTGTGGCTTACAGGAGTACCATTTCAGTTACTACTGTATGCTGCCACAATGGTTTCTTTTCACCCTGAGCAGCCCTGTAGCTGAGCTGGCTGCTGTGTGATGCTGGCCAGTTTGGAAGAGATGGATGAGACCACAGCTCTGGTACCTCACGTGTCTTGTTCTTGATTCAGGTATGGACTGGGGTGACCTTACTAAGCAGCTCCAGAGCCAGGTAGGAAGAAACTGCAAAGCCAGCAGTACAGGTGCCTGGCACGTTGGGAACCCCATATTTGGGTTTCTGGGCCAGGCAGACTGCCAGATAACTGAAGATCAGAAATGTCAAGTTGTTTGTAGCAGTAGCAGGACTATTTTTACATCTAAAGCTCTGGTTTCTGTGCATACCTTGGACTGTCAGGAGCAGCGTGAAGCGAATGCTGTTGCACAACTGTGTATTACAGCTTGTGTTCAGAGCCGGAGCGTGGGTGGGGAGGGACTGGTTCCACATCTCCAGCAGGAACCCTCAAGGATGTTGTAACAGCCACACAGAGAAAACATCTGCTCGTTAGCAAAGCTGCTCCAGTTCAGATGCCGACAGCACGCAAGCACGAACAAGCCCTGTGCGCAGGCTACTCACGACTACATCCCCACAGTGAGCTCACGGCCTCTGCGCTTGGCCACCTGGTCCCTCCAGCATCTCACTAACCCACTGTGCTCAGCAGCCTCTTTCAGCCTGCAACTCGATGCAGTATTTTGAGGGTTTGGGGGTTCCCCCGGCCAGCTGCATCGCTGTCGTTTCTTTTTCCCCCTCCTGCAAACACACTCACCAGCCACCAGCGAATCCCCCCCCGAGTTTAGTTTCTCTTTTATTTCCCATTGCTCCATCTAGTTGCCTCCACGTGCCACATATCAGCCTTTTCCCCCCAAGTCCATGTGAATCCAGGAACATAATTTCCCATCCACTTCCCAGGGCAAATCCTATCTCTTCTTTTTCCCATATTTTGTCCCATAAGTCTCCTCCTGGGAAGCTGTTAACAGATCTCTTGGCAAAGCACAGACCTACACAGCTGTCACCCCCAAATGTCCTGCAAGCAGTCCCATGGCTGCTTCATCCATGAGTACAGGCTCTCCAGAGGTCTCTTGTGGAGGGAGAGCAGCTTTGACCCAAGATGGCTCATATCTGGGGTCAGGTTCATGTGGTGGTCCTGGCCACCTGTCCTCACCCTGGGCTCTGCTGCAACTGAGGAGTTGGGGAAACAACAGGAGAGAAGGGAAACCAAGAGGATGAGACCATTGATGGTGTGATAACAAGGTATCCATGGGGATTTTTCCCAGTCACCAATTACCTAGGCTCATGAGTCAGATGCTCAGACCCCCATGTGCACCCATCTCAAAGGGCTGGTGTCAATATACCCAGCTTGGGATTAGAGTTGAGTATGTATGGGAAATGAGTGCAGGAAGCACTGGATCCCAGCTGAGATGGGCCTATCCAAACACCAAGTGCAAGAGCTGTTTTGTGGTGTATGCCCAGGCCTGTGCAGGGGAGAGCTGGCTCCAGGGACCTTACCAGGAGATGTCACAACATTTGTTTGCCAGGCCCAAAAAACCAGATGTCTGGAGGCCATATTTTCTGTCATTTCAAGCCTGAAGTGTACTTGAGGAATCTGAAGTCTTTGACAGAGTTTTATACGTGCAGAGGGGGATTTTATTTTGAACATCCTTTAAATACTCTGTGGGTAGGAGTATTTCCAGTTTTGGAGTGGTGCATGTATTCTGATAAATAAAATCAGCCTACAAAGTGGACCTTTGCATTGGCAATCAATACAGCATATATCTGCACTAGTGACTCACACAGCCTGTCATGGGTTTTGTTTAGTTATTTCATGTACAGTTATATTTGTATTACAAAATATTTGTATTGTAGATATTTTAGCATCAATGAACAGGTATGTTGCAATACCTATTTATAGAAAGGATAGTTTTGTGTCTGGTGATGTGCTGAAGTCTTCAGAAATATGTCATCCAAAACTAAAAGTTTTTGGCATCATATACTGCATGTCAGCAAAGAAAGAAAACTGTCGGTCAGAAGTGGTGGCAGTAGTTGAAGCACTTTTCCTAATCACATTAATATTTAGTCAAATCCTGTTATACTTCCCAAACACTGCCACTGGCCCAGATTCTTCTCCCAGGTACACTGATTATGTTTAGAATAGATCTATTAAGGAATAACACTATGTTTGCTGCCCTGTAAATCAAACTGGCCCACCAAGACAGATTGGCATGCTTGCCATGCAAGGAAAGGAAGCAGAGTTTGGTCTCTGCAGCTCAGACGTTGTGTTGAAGTTCTTGCAACTCCCTAGTTAGTACTCACAGCAATCACAGCTTTGGAAGAAAGTATTTTCTGGGCTCTTGCTTGTTTGTTTTCTAATATACGTGTTCAACAGAGTCCATTTCCATCTACATGTGCAGCACCAATTACCTGGTCTCGTAGAAGTCTCTCCCTGTAGGGAAGCCAAGGCACAAAGGGCTTCAAAACATTTGGTAGCCACTGGAAAGGAAAAACTTCTCCAAAACATAATTTTTGTCCCTGAGACTTCAGAAAGTCAAACAATGAAAGCTTCCCTGATAACACAGATCTGCCAGCTTATGCAGCACTTCATGGGAAATACAGCTTCCCTCGACCTGCTCTCTCTGCCTCTGGGAGATGCTATTTTTCAGTCCCGATTCTTTGAACTGCATTTACTGCTTAGCATTCTGGATCAGATGCCAAACCTTTCCCACAGCCATTTGGCTTGCAGGTGCCCAAACACCCTCCTCTTCCCCACGACCCTCCTGCCTAGGGTGCACTTCCCTGCAAACCCCAGCACCATGTGGGGCTGCTCAACAGGCACTTGGCCCCAAAAGCTAAGCAATGGGATGAAGGCATCCAAAGGAGAGAGCCTACAAAGCCAGATGTGCAGCAGCCACCCCATCCTGCAGGATGGGGTTTGCAGTGCTGCTGAGGATGCAGTGCTTTGGGTGAACTGCCTTTTGGTGTGCAAAGGTGGGATAGGAGACAGAAAGTTCAAAATTCATGGTGGGATGGGCACCTATGGCATTTGGGGTGGGCTAAGATGAGGGTTGGAAAGGTCCACAGGACACCTGTGGGTGCCACCCCGTCACCCAGCCATGGGATGCTGGCAGAGCTCTGCATCTATATGCCTTAGGGGCTTCCAGTGCATGTTGTTTGGGCTGATGATAGCTTGTCCATGCTGATAGAGCATTAATAAAGTCACTATTAAACATCTCTGCTTGAAGGCAGATCTGCAGTAGCCATTGAGCAGTGTGGCTTCTCAGGGCAAAAGGGCCTCTGTGGGGTTCGGCACAGCCAGCCAGGGTGGGAGCCCTCACCTGCCACAGTGGGTCTGGGTGACCCATCCTCCTCCTCCTCCTCCCTCAGGGGCTAAGCTTTGGCTCTCCGCCAGCCCAAAACCTTTCTCATTTTCATTAAGTTTGAGGGTTCTCCAAGCTGCAGGACCCTAAAGATAAGGGCTTATCTTTAGTGCAGTGTTAAGTGCCTCCTTCTTGGGCCCTCATGATTGTTGGGACAGACACAGCAAAACCCCCTCCTGAGTAACAAAAAAGAAAACCTCTGGATATGATCTATAGCACATGAAGAGGCAGAACTAGATGGTGGCCACAGCCCTGAACTAGAGCAGAGGCTCTGCGCTCTGTCTGGTGGGGGATTAAAACTGCTGGGTGCAACAGGCTCATTTGCTTCAAAGCAAAGTGGGAATGCTGGGCCATCCGCACAGCTGCGGGACATCTGCCCGAGCACAGGGCTCGGGGCTAGCAACCTGCTAAAAAAGTATCGGCAGCAACATCCAGAGCAGCAGCAGCAACAAAAGAGAAAACAACAAGAACCAGACAAAACCTGATGGGAAAGCAGAGCTTGAGTGTGCCTGAGGCCATGTGTCAAATCTGCGGCACCACTGAGACGTGAAGGGTTTCTCGTCCCTGGTTGATTCCCTAGGCTAGCTGTATCTCAAATACATGTATGTAAATGTGAAACAGACCACTGGCCTGACTTTAATTTACCAGAAAGCTGAACTCACACAATTTAGGAGCGTGAAGACCAAAGTAGCAGGAAGAAGTTTCACATGTGGTTGTTTTCAGGCTCCCAGGAGAAGGCTCTACCCACCGTGCCCTCAGAGCAGCCTCCCAGACCGGTCAAGGTCCCACTCGCTCCTCCTCTGGGGTCAGTGGTCACCAGGGCTGGAAGCACGCAGGTCACACTGTGGTGGTGTCGGGGCCCTGGTGCCAGCACCGCCTGCCACGGGGGCTTCTTCACCTTACTCTGCAAGAGCAGAAACTCATTTCTGCACAAGCCCACACCAGATGAGATCACTGCGCTGGCCACCCTCATGCTTGACCTCCAGCAGTAGCCAGCAAACAATGCCCAGGATGGCAGCAGAAATGGGGCAATTTCATAGCAATTGCCTCCCAGAGTATTCCTCCACCAACCTTCCTACCAGGCTCTTCCTGAGCTAAAACTGATACTGTGCAGAATGACTTCTGCTAGGTTTATTCTCTATTGATTTATTGAGCTGCTCTTCAATCCTCCCACTAAATTCAGTAGATACTGTCCTTTTCAAAGGCAGAATTAGGCTCTGTGATTAAGGAGAAATTGTCCAATTTAAAGGAGAGAAAAATGAAAGCTTCAAGAAAGATTTGCAGGTGTTTCTGGGCTCGCAGCTTTGCTCTGAAATGCTCCAACACATCGCCGCGTAGGTGGTCATTTTGGTAGCCTGGCACCAAACTGTAAATTACACATAGTTACAGCCCTGCGTAATACCTGACACACACTTTATTAGAGATGTTGCACCAATTCCTAGAAACCATGGCTATCTATTGTCTTACGAAGCACGTAACAGAGCATATCTTGGTTCTAAAAGGGAATTTACGATGTGACTATTGCGTGGGTAATGGATTGCAGACCCCTAAAATAATCTCAGGCTACAGGAGTGCTTCATATCAGGATCTCCTCATGCTAACTACCTGCCTCAAAAGTTTAAGCAAGGTTTTAGATCATCAGCCCATCCACTGTATTATCTTCAGTGACAGGCAGGGCTAATTAGCTTGTATAGCTATTGTTTGCACTACTTTATCCTCATTATTTCTCCAACTTGCCATGCAGGCAACAATTATAAAGCCGTAAAGACATGCAGAGTTATGCCTGGAATCTCTGGTTTAATTTAGAGGAGGCACAGACAAGAGCAGCACTGCTACTGCTAACCGCAGATGCCTACCTGACAGATTTATGAAGAGATTTCATGTGCTCATCTGCCTTTCCTCTGTGTCCTGTGCTGTGCAAGTGAATTTAACGGCTGGCAGATGGGGTCCTGCAGCCTCTGTGCTCACTAAGCTTACCAGAATAAAATACCTGACTATCCAGGCCTCAATTCATACAGTCACGTGAAGATTTTTAGCTTTTGGGGAAACGCAAGGCAGTGCATATTCTAAGGGAGCATCCAAACCAATGCTTTCACTCCCACAACCCCTTCTGAGTGTTTGCCCCGTTTTGCCCTTGGAAAACAAAGCTCCTGTTTGGCACTTCAGGTGATAAACTTCCATATCACTAAATAGCTGTTGGAAATTCCAGGTCACTCACAAAAAGACTTCTAAAGTCAGGAACGTGGCTCATTCCTCCTGAAGTGCTAAGCAGAGGCCACCAGTTCTTAGAATTTAAGCCTGGATTCATCTACACCATGTCATGCCCTGCAATGAGCCAACAAGAATCCCTGTTTTCCACCTACTATATCTCTATGCAAACAGTGTGTGTTGAGAGCAGGCTGCAGGCAGAGGGTTCCCTTTGATTTCCAGAGTTGCATCCCTTCAGTCCCTCTCCTGCCCCAACAGCTCTTCAGCAGAGACCTGCACTGCTCAGAGGTATGTACCAGCAGCTATTAGCAAGACTGGATGAGCATGTCTGAACTTATATCCCCTGAAACAGGGAGGTGAGTGCTCCACACCAGCGCAGCTGACAGCAGGGAGGGGAAATTTAAAGGCTGTTGTGAGTAGTCCACCTGAAGATGAATGAGACTATCTGTACCCTTCAGAATTAAACAGCCAGACTATGGCATCTCTAAAACTTAGATGCCAATCAAATGCAAGGGAATAGAGGCCAAAATACGTAACCAGCTGCAAGGTGACTTAACATCAGCTGAAGCAAGCACAAGTCACCTTGTTGCTGCATCTCAGCACTGATGGTTGCCTGCCCCGACATCAGCACCACATCCATTTGACCATACCCTCTGGGGCAGTAGCTTCAACAGGGCAGAAAGGACATTAATTTACAAGTTCATGTAGTGATTTTTTATTTATTGTTTAATCAATGCACTCCTGTTGTTGCCAGGACACGTGTTCTTGCTCCAAGTGTTGTTGGTGGGTTGTGCCATATGGGGATGTCAGGAATGGTGATTGTGCTTGCCCCAAGAATAAAGTAGGCCAGAGACGCCCAGGAACAACAACAACAACAAATTTATACAGCATAGTTGGGGCAAGAAAAGAATTGTTTCTGTGTTTCTTGTTCAAGTAGGTGTACTTCTTGTAACTAAACAGGACTTAAGATGTGTATTTACTGTTACTTACTCCTGCTTGTTGATAGACAAAGGCAAGGATGTCCCTCCTGCTACGTAAGATGCAGCTGTCCCGCATCACATCATCTATACTTAACTTTTAACAAAGCTCACTAGATTGCCTCTTTTTAAGTTCCTCAAAGCTCTTTTGCATACCTACTTCCATGCAATTTTACAGCTGTACCAATCAGTGCATGTATTACGTATGTTTGAGTAAGAGCAGGGCATAGAACTGTGACGGGAGATGAACTCATTGGCCTTTCCATGGCTGTAAATGGTGAAGTTGGAAGCTCTAGCTATGTTTGTAACACAAACATGGCCACAAATACTCCATGTTGTCTTCAAATAACAGATTTCCAAGACTGATGTCCAAATATAGTGAACCTTCTATGAAGAATCGTGCTGGGGTGAAAGCGAAAATGAGTCTCCCGGCAGAGTGGCCTTTAGCTAAAGGTCAGAAAAAAAAAATAATTGGGAACCTTATTAAGGTAATTTAAAATCCTCAGTGGAGATGCCAGTTGAAGGAATATTTAGTGCAGTCAGTACCTACGCTCTTGTTTAGAGTCTGAGTAGTTTTAAAAGCTATTATAACCAACATAACACAGTAGGAGAAGAAAGCTTGGTTTACATATATGAACTGCAGCTTTAACTTGGAAATTCCAGTACTTTATAGACTTAAGCTAGACCAGATTGTTTGCTCAGGGTCTTTTTTTAATAAAGAGGAGGAGGGGATGGTATAAAGAAAGGATTATTTTAGCAAGGGGAAACATTTTCATAATGCAGATGTGTGAGGCATCATTTCTGAAAGTGCCAAAATCTGTACTCCTAGCAGGATATATTCCTTCCTTGTAATACATCCCTTTGCATATCATCCACGAGATTAGTCCTATTAAATAAATCAAATGCTTCTGGAGTTCCTGCTCTGTCATTCCTTACTGTGATAAAGTTTATTCAGGTTCAGAGGGGATAAGGAAGAGCATTATTTCACCTCGTGCCAATGGATAAGAGCAACAGCAGTACTGGTAACTCATGTTTCTGTTTGCTGGTACCAGTACATACAAACAACTTTCTTCTCCCAACATTTTAGCTGGGTTTCCCCAAGCCCATTTTATCCTAGCTGTCTGCCTGGCCCTACTGGAAGGGCCTCCAAACCCCAATCACAGCCTTCTCCTGTTGCAAGGTGCTTCCAGTCCCAGGGCAGCAGGCAGGATAGCCCACTGCAGCATCCTGGGGGCTAGAGGCAGTTCCCTGCCTCTTCCCACTACCACATGGGTGCCTTACTCAGCAGGTAGAAGCAGAAATGAGGGATTTAGATGAGAAGCCTTGGAGCTCTGTGCCAAATCCTCCTCCTCATCTCCTAAAATCCCCATGTGAGCAAACTGGCAAAGGTTACGCTAATGAGAACAACTGGCAGCAGGGAAGCCCTTAATACCTGCATATCTCTTCTGGGCACTGGGGCATTACTGAGAATCACTACCCCTTGGTTCCCTCTGCAGGTTGTTCCTATGAAGCAGCAACAGGTGGGGTGGCTGCAGTCCTATATGGAGTCAGCAACATGGCACCAGCCTGATCAAGACAACACAGCAGCACCAGGAGGTATTTTGCATTTAGGAACATGCATACACATATTTGTTTCTTACATATGGACCCCTAAGAGAACTGAGCAGGTTGCAGACAGGTTTTAGAGACTCGCCCTCGCACAGCAATGCAAAAACAAAGCGCTACTTATTATTTCCCTCAACAGAGGGCTGGTGTGGCAAAGAGCAGCTTACCTCTGAGTGCTTTCTGCCACCATCTAACAGGATGACGTTTAAAAGATTTGATTTCCAGAGGCATCTCAAATTCAACAGATGAATCCAAACCTTGCTTGGAAAAGTTGGACCCCCTCATAACACCTCCAGGCTTTCTTCTCCCACAGGCATCAAAAAAGAATATTAGTTTAACTCCGTTGGTTTATATCAACACCATAGTTTCCAACTACCCAAAATGGTAACAAGAGAGGGGGAAGCCAAACAAAAACCCACCCCCAAAAAACACTTCAGAAAAATCTTATCTTCTTCCAAAACATCCCCCTACAGAACCTTCTGACCTTCAAAAATGCTTCATAAGGTGAGGTCCTCAGTGCTCTTTATATTCACTCCAAACAAGTGCATCCACTCCTTCTTCATTTTAACTGCCCTGCCAGATGGTATCTTCTCAATGAGATCTTAATTAGGAGAAGTAGCCTGTGGAAACAGTGCATTGGATCCACCTGGGACAAACTGAAATAAGTCTCCTCTCCCTCTGCTTGCACTTCAATGTAGCTTTGGGATTCTCTTCAAGAATCTTCTTTTACTGCTTGCTGTTGTTTTCTGGCTGAGTAGTTCAGAAGTCTAGCTATATGCCTTTATTTCAGCTCCAAGTAATAAAAGCTAAGGAAACATCTTTCTTTTCCTCTACAGAGCTAGGATTCAGTAGAGTGGATGAATGGATGGATGGTTAGCTCCCGTATCTCCCTCTCTAGTTCCAGTATGTATTTTGAGGGTGCCCATCTCATTCTCTAGGTGCCTAGGCCATATCTCTAACACATATTTCATAAGTTAAAGCAACCTCACCCACCTCTGTCCTACCTAGGGGCTGAGCAGAGCTGGCTCCCATAGCCAGGAGCAGGCCTGTGGTGTGGTAATAACACAGCCCTATTCTTCCATCCACCAAAGGTTTTAGTACATGTAACTGCTTCTGTTAGCTGATTTTCAAGACAATAATAAAGCAAGCAATGTAATGATTATAATAATAATCTTCACAAGCACCACTTCCTCGGTTCCTGTGAAGGCTTTGCTGGTGGGAAATATGCAGCAATAGAATTTTTTAAGTCTGGATTTGTGCTTCCCTCCCCCCTTCTCCCCCCCCCCCCCAAGTTATATAAAAGTTTTC
>JANHGB010041034.1:24614-50174 GCA_026283785.1 Coracopsis vasa | reverse complement strand
GACCACAATCTGGCAGGTACTTGTCTGTGCAGTCCGCACAGCATGTCGTACGGGGATCTGTGACCCTCCCTGTGTGGCACACTGGAAACGAGTTAGTTGGACCAACTCCTCAGGTGTTGGCTGCTGGACTCCGCTGTGCCCTTGAATCTCTTGTATGACCAAACTATGACAGATTACAGCACTTGGAGTTTATACGGGTGATGGACATATTTAAAACCAAGAAACTTGGCTTCAGTACAGCGAGTGCTTCTACATCCTTTGCATCCTTTGGCAATCTCATCCTGGGATGATATTCTTGTTAGATTCATTTTAGAGGCTGGAAAGGAGAGGTCTGGTGTAGTCTTTACACTGTGTGTCCCCAGATAGCCTGGGCAACATATTCTCCTTTAGAATGATACTCCTCCTGTTCAGAGTGATGCTCCCTCCATGCTTCAACCAGTTCAGGTACTCCCTGCCCAAATGAAATAAAATTGCCTATGATACTTACCTTAAAGTGCTTCATGGCATACCCTGGGAAAATACTTACTCCAGATGCTGGGGTTTTTGCATATCATATATCATATCATATGTGATGTAGCCAGCTATTAAGTTCAAGGCCATGTAGGTGGCTTTTTATTTTTTGCTGTTAAACACAGCTAGCCACAGTTATTTTGCATTTCAATATTAACATGCAGACTGCCCATAAAAGACAAAGAATGTGGAATTCATGCTGATATGCTATTTTTGACTCCTGCTTTGAGACCAAAGAACTGCTGTACAGTGCATATGGACTGTAAAATCACTGCATGGCTTGGAACATCCTGTCAGGAGACCATATGTGCTACAGCATTTAACACAAGTTTGTTTTGCTCTCTATATTGCTTATGTAACTGCTGCTAAGGTCACTAAAAACTTTGCATATGTGCAAGCAACCAGAATACCTGATGATCTCACTTGAGAATTCCCTGCCCTTTTATTATAGGTCATTTGCACACACTTTTTCATGGATGACCTTGGTAAGCGCATTGGAAAGCACATGATCTAGCCACTGCCCCTGAAAACTCTGCTTGCCATGCAAAAAAAATGTGTATGCAGTTATACAACCCCATATTTGTTTAAAAACAATTGATGTAAAGGCATCTCTTCTTTACACCACTTAATCTTTTATTCCTGTGGTTAACACTGGCTGTTTGTTGTCTCAGTGTTTGTAATGGTTTTTAGCTATTGGTAATTAACATCACAAGAATGCTTAATATGCAAAGAATGGATTGCAGTAACCAAACATTTTCTGTGATAATGAGACTTATAGCCTCTTGATTTGCTATTACAGCTCTTGATTAGCTTGGCATCCATGCAACATTTCAGAAATGAAAGGAAAACTCAATGCTCAGCATATTTAACAGTGAACTGCAGAACCAGAGCTATAGATCTGATCTACTCATCATGGCAAAATGGCATTAAATACCTTTGGGAAGTCCCCTGTGTGCATTCGTTTGTAATACACACCGCCATGCCAGAACTCCCCGTGTTTTGTTCATTTAGGAAGGCAACTTTTCAGTTACCTCTCATGCTGGGGATTGAATGGCAATTCATGGACAAGGCTCTGCTGAAACGGAGACCGTGGCTGCCTCGGCCTCACTAACAAGCTAGTTCTGTCAAGGATAGCTTGTTTCACATCTTGCTGTGAGCTCTATTTAGAGGCTTCCCAGGCCACAGGTAGGAGCTCCTGGGCTATGTTTGAGGGATCTGTGCTGTGGTGTGTGGTTGCTCTTGGCTTTTCTTTCCAGCACTGCCCTGGAGACTCAACTAGCTTGATTCCCAAGTTACTATCTTTCTGCCTGGGTTCTCCCATTCACAAAATGCGGACAGTCAATGCTCACCCACCCCATGGAAGTCTTTCAAGGTGTAGTTTATTGATATTTTAATCACTGCCTTTTCATTCTTTATGAACTCTCTGCCAAGCCATTGCTAGAGATAAGGTCAGGAGGGGAACTGTTGCCCTTAACCTGATGTGCTGAATTAGAATTTGCCCTTGTTGCTCCCCGAGGGCAATAACATGCATCTGTGGAGCAATTACAGAATGGGGATGAGGTTTGATTTAGGCAGTACTCACCAGGATCACATGGTACCTTGAGAATTTGCTACTCAGAAGGTTTCATATTAAAATGACTCCTTTTTAATTTGGATAATTTGAACACTTGTCCTTGAGCTTAATGACCTGAATCAATCAATTGAATATTTTGTGCTGTGTATCAGCTATTGAAAACATGTCATTTGTTTGTTTGGGGATTTTGTTTGATTGGTTGTTTTTTGTTTATTTGATTTGGGGTTTTTTTGTTAAGATTGCTCCCATTCCCACGTAAGTCCATATGAGTTTTCCTAGTTGTCTTCAGTCAATTCTCAGAATCAGCGTTTGTACTGATGGATTAAATTGAAGAAGCCAAGTGTATAAATGCAGTATTTGCTTGCAAGCAACACAACACTAAGGCACCAAAAGCCTACATTGAAAAAATGTTGATCATTTTGGGTTATCAAACCTGAAGTCCTTAGAGACAATTAAAGCAACTGATAATTGTAGGCACTCCACAGCTCAAAAGAACAGTCTTATGTCCCTCAAGATGAACTGCTTGAATGTGCAATATCCAGACTTCTTCACTCTTTCTCCATAAGCTGGAATTTGTTAGTATACATGGGATGGAGGGAGTGTTGCTTAGAAAGGTAATCACATTTGATCAAATGACCAGTGTTTGACCCAGTGTCTAGAACTCCATCCTTGAGAGGAATTTAATGCTCTAAGCTTCAATAGCTAAAGGACACACTGCTCATACAAAAGTCAACTCCTTGTAGAGGAAATAAAGCTTTGCTTTCTCATTACACATCTGATTGTGAAACCCTTCTGTTCCTCATTTGTCTTCTGAAGTGTTTTATTTTCCTTGCTGGTAGAGACACTGAGAACAGATTATTATTGAGAAAACACAAGAAAGAAGATGTGCGTGTGCATGTGCATAGCATGTACACACAAACCCACAGATGTGAGCAAGGTAACACCTGCTTTTCAGTGAACAGAATCCATGCTAAGCAGCATGGCAATGACTTGCTGGCATGGAGACTGCTCATTCACACAGCTTCTAGTATTCTAGATGAACAATATAAAAATGCATTAAGGCTTTGGAAAGATGCAAGAACAGTTTTACAGCGCAGTCAAAACCAAATCAGCATCTTCTCATTTAAGGTGATTTGTCCAGCAACGCATGTATGTGCTGAGTGGTAGCTGAAGTTCCGCAGGCTGTGATAGGCCTACCAACACATTTTGATATTAAAAGGAAGCATTTAATGCAAGAAACCTGAGAAGCCAGCCCAGTGTCAGCGATATCACATGCAATATCAAGAATACTGTCAGAGGATTTGATAAGCAGAAATCCTCCTGCTTCTTGACATGCTGGGATGATTTAGACGTGGAATGAAATGTACTGCTGCAGCATTGAAGACCTAATTTCTCCTGGTAATGGAACCATGCGAGTTTTAATCCTGTTGTGAAGAAGCACCTCCTCCTGCCTCTGGTGCACATTCCAGGTCTCTGTGTCATATGTCACAGCAAATGTTTGCACAAAACACTGGGGCAGCAGCACCTTGGATGGTGTAAATCAGCAGAGCTCAGCCATAGCGTATGATATCCAGGATTTCCATATTGGTGGCACACTGATAAATGCTTTTCCTCTCCTTCTTATGCTCATTTTATACACAGGAAGGATGCGAACGTCACAGTTTTATAGCAGTTGGAGAACTCCCTCACTTCTTTTGCGTCACAACTTGCTACCATAGGAATTCTAACGCAAGAGCCCTAAAGAGACCATATGGGCAGTAAGCACTCCTTATGTGTTGCACATACGAAAATAACATATTTTCTTATCAGCTCACATGAAAACAGATCACACAGAAATGATTTTTTAAAAATTACTACTATTTTCCCTGCAGTAACAGCAACAGAACAATAAGTAAGAATGCTTGAATGGGTTCTGTTTTACAGCGCATGGAGCTCTTCCACTTTTTGGTCACAAGAGAAATAATAAAGGCATCAAAATGTACGTTTCTTTTCAGAAAGTGTTGTATTGATTTTATGTAACATCTGAATCCTTTGTGTTGTAAATTACATACAGCCATATGATTTGTCTCTAACAAGAAATAGACCAAAAGAGTTGCTCAGTGAATTGTACAAATGAGCCTTTTCTCATCAGTGATCCAAGGCATAATAAAATACCCTGCTTTTTTAGTTCCCTCTGAGAGGTGGGAAAGCTCAGTTACAGAAGCAAGTATATTACACTGAAAGAAAAGGTGATTAATCATAGCTTGAGCCCATACTGAAAAGGAAAAATCCAGCTGGATCCATGCTTCTGTCCCAGAACCATTCAGTCTCTTCTTTAGTTTAGAGATAATAAGCTTTTTTTTTTTATTAGCAATCACAAAAATGTTACTGTTTTGGAACAAAGCTAGCAGCAGCCAATGCTGCCATTGCTCCACTTCTGTTGATGATTAAGGAGCTAGTAAATAGGTTGTTGTTGATTTCTAATAGTTGAAATTACAAGTCATAGCCAATAAAAGCAAGCTGTAGCTTGAAAAACTCTTCCCCAAAGTAATCTGGTCTTGCAGCAAAAGAGAATAGATGCTGGTCTAGAAACAGAGAGACTGCAAATTTAATATTTCTGAAATCTTTTTAGCCAGGAAATGGGGTACGTAACACTGGCAGCTCTGTCAGGCCCTCAGACATGTGTTTTATAAAAAACATATCTGGAGACCAATCCTTCAGGAAGGACAAAAGAGAAAGGAAAAGAGTCCGCATAGACACCCCATCAAGCTCTCTTCTGGAGGAACAGGGACCATGGAAATGCAGACTACATATAGCATAGGACCCCTGGAGAATCCTGACCTAAATCAGCAGCTCTTGGGTAGTTACATCCCCTGTATAACTGCCCCAGCACTAGCAGGCAGATGGTAACCCCACTGCCACTGGTTTCCAATCAAGTGAAATATGCAAGGAACATTTTTTGCTACAGGAATATGTAAATTTTCAGTTTATTTAGAGAAGTGTGGCATTTAAAGGCAGCCAAGGAGATCATGCTCTTCCATCCACTGATTTGGTGCCTTTTCTCTCACATTTTCTGGGAAAGTAGTGAAGAAACACATGTGATGTCTTCCCTCCCCAAAGCCAAGGAGGGCTTTGACCCCAGAACTACTAGCTGCCACTATGGGGTATCAGAAGGCATCTCTCCCAGTACAGCAAGTGTCACAGTGGTCTGGGGTCATTGCAGAGCTGGACCGACTGGTTTCAGAAGGTCTCATAGCCTCAGACAAAACCTGCTCTAGGTGAAATAAATGGAAACTTGAGGGCAGTTCTGAACAAGTTCAGATTGCTTTCCTTTCTGTCAGCTGTTCTGCCCTATAGAAAGAGCTTTAATGGAGAATAGTAGACTGTTTAATTCTCTCATAGCCTATCTCTGGTGGAATTTTATGACGAAAAGCCTTTTACAACGAGTCCCAAGTGGGATAGGTGCTTGCCTTCCATTGGTGTCCACATGGGCTCAGTGTTTGATGTGCTTTGGCATGTTTGACATTCCCACTGTCTGTATGTGCCTCTACACCTTTGAAAATCCAGCTCTAAACTCTTACTGACTTAAATCATAGGATTAAACCCTCAGTTTTAAAAGAATGGCATTTTCAGACACTTGGAGTTATTTTGCCATAATCGAAAAGTCTCATATTCTGTACATCAGTTATGATTTATGAGTCAGCCTGACATCGCTCAAAATGCTGAAGCAGATGTGGCACTTACAAAGCATTGCAGCAGCATAGCAGTGGAAGCCAAAGAGGCACAACTGCATTGACAGTCCGTGGCTCAGATACAAACTTTAGGTGTTGCAGAGAATTTTTATTTTTGCAGGGTTTTCCAAGATGTGTTGGAAATAACTACAAATTGAGAGCTATAGTTATTTGAAGTCTAATTCATGAGCAACAGTATCTGTTGCTGTAGGAGTACGTGTGTTTCAAGTAGTTTTTACCCTTGGCTCTTCCCTGGCATCCCCCTTGCCTGCAGCGTTTTCATCGGGGGCCTGACATGTGTCAGGGGTTGGCAGCTTTGGCCATTGCAAGCAGGAGGGAGCAAAGCTCAGAAGCAAAGGGATTTTCCCTGGCAGCACATGCCATAAGCCCTGAACAGGTCGTATCTGGGAAGTTATGGTCTGAGCACCTCCCACAGCCCCAGTGGCCAAGCAAGGGGGAGGTCAGGCAAGGAGGTCTTGAACTGACTACAGCTAATATATGTCAAAATTAGCAGCCTGAATTACACACAGAGATAACTGAATTATACACAGAGAGTCACTGGAGATCACACAGCATTGCTATTTCTGGATGCCCTTGGGGCATGTTGCAGTAACCCAAGCTAGACTGAGCAAAGCCTGGTTCACTGTACCAACATCTGGGTCAGGAGCAGAAGGAAATCCTTCTGAGCAAGCATCAGCAGTGAAAAAAGCTCCTGGTGCTTTGGCTATTCATCAGCTGCAAAGGATCTTGTGCCGTTTCTAAATGCTAACCCTGTTTTATTCAATGCTCCGTGAAATAACCACCTTTATCCCTAGACTGAGAACAGATTCTCAGTGGCCCTCAGTTCTTTACTACTCTTAAATGCTCTTGTTTGAGGAGCAGAGAAGGTGGCCTTGCAGGGTCACTGCAAGGCCAAGGCAGGCCCTGAGGTGCTCCAGGATGGGTTGTCTCCAGACTCCACTGAAGGAGATAGCTGACCTGTTGGAATAATGCAGATCTTGTAGCCATGCTGAGCTTTTGTGCATGAAGCTCTGCCAGGGTACAACCACTTCTGTCAGCAGATTCTCAGCCAGGTTGTGGAGATGCCCAACAATGCACAGCCCGTTACCATGTGGATATTTTCTGTATCTGATGTGGCAGAGCTAAAGGGATGGATCTGGGTCAAGTATTAATGTGGGTTTTTTTTCCTGTTCCTAATACAACATGTGTACAGTGTTTTGGTCTCTGGTGCATCTAAATGCAGGTTTCACCTTGGAGTCTTTGACTCAGATCTAGTCCAGTAATACCTAAGAGCTGTTACCATACAAATAGCTGCCATATGAGCTGTATCCAGTGGTATCTTTATTAGCCTGTATTCTAGCTTCCTGCAGATGGGAAACTGGCTTGTCCACAGCCCTGCCCTCACAAGGGAGCACCCACAGTTAGCCTTCTCCCTCTCCATGCCTCTTCATCCAAGCATACAGCATTGCTGGCTTTCTTCTCTGGAAGCTCTGAGAGAAGATTTCCCGAATATCCCAACTAAAGATCCTGTCTACGAGGCAAAACGTTGTGTGCATCTGTACTTCATGTGGCATGACTCCATCTCCTGGCAACCAGGGGTAAATAAAGCCAGCTGCTATTTGGGATTCTCAGGATCACTTTTGGGCTTTTCCTCTTACATGGAGCATGTGTGTCCCCTGGCTGTGCCAATAACATCCTGTGGATGTAAATGGGAGCTTGCCACAGGGCTTGAACGCCTCCAGTGTGAGACCCTCCTCCCATGGTTAGGCCAGCCTGACATAGCCAAACCTCTCTCAATTGTAATTTTGCTGTACACAAATTAGGGGTATTTACCCCATACCTGCCCACATTCCACTTTTGATGCCTCAAGGAAGGTCGAGTCCAGCAAGCAGTGAAGGGATAATCTGGACTTTGAAGACTTGGATTCAATTGCCTTAAAGGAGATGACCATGTATTAAAGGCAGAAGATTGAAGTACATAGGCTAATTTCAGTGTTTAGTCTCTTCTTGCCTGTTTCCATCAGTAAAAAGGGAAGACAATACATCCCTGCTTCACAGCAATAATATTGTACCAGTGGAAGCCATAAAAACACCCAAAAGTGTTCATCTTCTCAAAGATTTTATTCATTTTGGACAAAAACATTTTTTAAGAGTTTGAAATACAAGTAATAGAAACAAATATAGATAATCATGAAAATAGAGGATTTACAGAGAAATGTCAACTTATGCAGCAGTTCACCAGAAGGACGTGAAAATGGAAATGGAAAAATTCCTCCTTCACAGTAATGACTCTTGCCCTTTAAAAAACAGCCAGATGAGACTCTTTCTACCCACAGGGCTCTCCTGCAGTGACAGCTACATTAACCTTTGCTGACAAGCACTTCTCTTTGCTTGTAAAATCAGCTTAGTGTGTGCAAAATTCTTCCAGACTTTAAAATGGTTACTATCAAATGGAGATACGCTCCATGCAAAACAAAACATCCTCGTGCCTTACAATTACTCTTGTGTTGTTAGTGCTGCTCTGAGATCACTGGATGGGCTGAGGCAGGATGATGTCTGTGCATCTGTCTGCTTTGGCTAATACTGCAGAAGAGATGTGAATGTAGGAAAGGACACTGGGGTTTTTGCTGCATTTCTCTCCCTGGGCATTTTTCTGTGCTTATCACCACATTGTCTGTGCAATGAACGACACAGCAGAGGAGCAGTAATATATGCTTGGATTATTTGTCTGTTGCTATTAGAGCAATGATTCAGAATAGCAGATAAAGCCAGCGCGCTCCCTCCTGCACGCAGGCCTGCATGCACTTGAACACACACTCCTTTCCTGTTATCCTATTTCCTCCTATTAATTTCACATCCTTCTTGTTCTACGTCTGAGCCGTCCTTTATATGCGGGGAACTCCTCCTGTGCAAAGGGAATTCTTCGGGGCTTGGGCAACAGGAGGCTCTGCCAGTCCCCTCCCACCCTGTCACAGCACCGAGCTTTTGAAAGTGGGTCACACGAGCCCTGCCACCTCATCAGAGTCAAGCTTCTACATCACCTAGGGCCATTTCAAAGACTTCATAGCCCCACGCTGAATTTAAACTATGCAGCAGATACCGTTTTGATCAGCCAATATTCTGTAATATTTCTATGACATTTATAATTGCTGACCAAAAATCTCCAGGATTAGGACCTTGGAATAAAATACAAGTTAGGCTCTGAATCTACTCCACCCCATCAAAAAATCTGTCATGTCTAGACCTCAACAAACTACAGGAATCCAGCACATCACTGAAAAGATAATAATAATTTAAAATGCTTAAGGTAGAATCAAATAGGATATGATAGGATAGCATAGCATAGAATAGAATGGAATGGAATGGAATGTCTTAAAAGTGCTTGAAATTACCTTTATGAGTAACTGGCTAGTTTTGCAGTGTAAACACAGTACATTCTTGTACTGTCTTTCCTTTAAGGCTCCACTGCCAATCCATGATATTCATTGCAAAACTCCTACTGAGCTCAAATATGCAAACCTGGCTTTCAAACCTGCCTTTTCACTGCACTTGGAATTGCCTGAGTCAAATAATTGACTGTTAAAACCTTCAAGTAAAATGTTAATTTGAGTGTGAGAAAGGAGCAGCCTTCTGCTGCAAAGGCAATGGGAAATGACTTAGCTGCAAGCACAGATGCAAATCAGCTGAAGTTACTTTTCTAATAGTTTCCAAATTAAATAGTTCTTACTATTTGCATTATTCTAGGATGTTGGACTCGCAGTCATTTTTGTAGAGATGCAAAGTTAACTGGCAAATCAGACAAAGAATGCTGACTTCCTAAGAAGCTCATTGTGTGTACTTGGCATTATCAGGTGAAATTTTGGAACTCTTCTGGTCTTCTATGTGATAAAATTTAGTTGCATAACGCAGTTCATTAGGGAAGAGGTCCATGAACTCCTGCTGAAAGTAAACTGGGTGCCTTGTGAAGTGTATTTACAAAAATGTGTATCATGGTGCTTAGAGGCAAAATGATTTTCTGCCTCCTGTATGCCCACATGAAGGACAGCCAACATCTTGTTTAACGCAGGTATAATGCCATTATTTTGACACCGAACAAATCCAAAATAAATACAGCTGTGGGAATTCAGACCTATTTTCTGTTGATCACAGAGGCACAATTTTCACACATGTAAGTCAATGGTAGCACGGCCCCCAGCTTCATTTGGGCCAGGATTTCAGCCAGGGTGTTTTGTCCTCCAAGCTTGCACGTGAGAAAGTTTAAAATAACCCACCAAGAAAGGAAAGGACTGTGGATAATGCAGCCAGGGTGCCTCACCCAAATGGAGTTTACAGCTGTGCACTACAGACAGCTCATAAGCCAAAGCTCCTATCTCCAAAACACAGCACAGCCCTTTGGATGGTGAGCTCCTCAGGATTGAAAGCACTTTTCCTGGGTGTGCTTGTTCAGCGCGCAGCACAGCTGGCCCTTGTTCCCAGGGATGGCTTCCAGGAGCTACTGCAATGCGTCCAAATATTAAACCTAATTGTGGCACATGGGAAGGAGGTTATGAAAGAGAAGATTAAAGAAGGCATAAACTGGGATTTAGGAAGACTTTTTACAATGCATGTGCAGTGATGAGAAGCATTTAAATGAAATGAATAGTAGGGCTGACGTACCCCTGGAAAGCATTACAGGAACACCAGCAGCTCTCACAGGTGGAGAGCCCACGCTCTCAGGGGAAAATGCTCTAAGTGCTGCAGGCTGGTAGTGCAAGCAAGCCCAGAGCTGTCTCCCTGGCCTGATGGGCAGCTCTGTTGATTAAGCTATCAGAGGTGGGATTCAGAAGTAATCTTACTGATCCCCCGGTCAGCAGACCCTGAGAAGAGTGGGAAATAACCCTCCCCAGATTGTTCAAGGCTGAGTTTGCAGGAGGGAGCACTGAAGAAGATAATGGCCTTTTAAAAGTAATCAGGAGGAACAGAGAAAAAAGCATTAATTCAAGAAACAGGGTCAAGATGCAGGTCCTGCATGACGGCATGGCACATCACTCCTTGGCTGCCCCTGTGAGCAGCCTCTCCAGCTGCCACCATCCCATGGGTGATGAAGGGGGCAGAGGGGCTCAGCCAACAGCTCTGGGGTTCCTCCATGCTCTGGTTTTACCAGCTGGAGTGTAGTTGGCCCCTTGCATTTTGCTGGTGCTGTAGACTTTTTGTGTCTCAGTATAAGCCAGCTCAGGTCTGGCTAGATTTGCTAAGTTCCATCTTGCCATTAGCCAGGCTAGAGCCAGACTTGCTCCAACAGAGACTCAGGGATCTCCACTGCGCTTGGCAGCACTGCATTACCCATCTTTTTACCTTCTCTGTGGTGTCCCAGCCCCACACAAGCCCAAATGCTGCAGATGTAACCGCAGAGGACACTGATGTGCTGCTGGTGCCAGCAGAAAACCTATCCCCTTCTTCATGAATTTGCAGGCCAAAGGCACAGGGAAGGACTGGCATCCACATCACTGACAAGATCATAGACTCCCATGTTGGGACGCTGAGATGCTTCTTTTGTTAATGGACTATTTATGGATGGGAATCCAAATGATTCCAGTGAAGGGAGTAATAAGACTTTAAACTTGTGCAAGACTTTTTTTTTGTCCTAGTATCCCTGCCCATTTAGCAACCTAGCATTAACAACATGGTTAGCGGTGATCAGCTACAGGGTCTAAGACTTCCTCCTGGACAGCACCTCCCGTTACTAGGAAAAGAGATCATTTAAAAGGCATATATCACTCACTTGCCTCCTGGATACCCGTCTGCTCCCCGCAACCTTAAGGTAAATATCAGCTGTTCTGCTGCCAGAGATTCCCAAGCCTCTCGGCTGCTCTGTGCTCATCTTGCTTAGACTCCCAACAACTTATGGCTGGGGGCTGGTTTTGGTTTATACCTTGTGAAGTGTTGAGCTGCTTGGTTTTTTATTCAGCACCAACAAATACATCTGATAATTGGCTCAGACAGCAATTACTTTGGGAATGTTTTTTATTTGATTTTGGTTGGTTTGCAACTAAATTGCTATGAATAACAAAACATCGGTTCAATGTCTCAGCTTTAACAGACGCGTAGGGCTGCTGTGTTTATTTCACAGCTTCAGCCGTGAACAGAACTAATCAAAGCATGTAAAGTAACCACCGTGTCAGAACAGTTCAAAAGAAGGTCACTAATAATCTAAAACTGTGGCCAGAATGTCTGGATTTTAAAGTCTGAAAGAGCCATGGGAGGGGGAGGCTGTTATTTCCTACACTTAAACACTTAAATTCACATGTAGAAATGTAACCAGTTTAATTCCTGCAACTCTTTGTGACTTAGACTACCCACAGTTTCTGGAATCAGACTAATAAAGCCTCAGATGGGTATTTGGGAAGCAGGGTGATTATTATTCCAATCTGATCCAAGATCTAAAGGAATTTCTAATTTATCATATCAAGGTTCTCTGATGAGTAGCCATGAGGGAGATTTCAAAGGTCAGGAGAAATGAAATGCAGATTTAAATTCAAATTAATCAGAGGCAGACTGTAGACTGGCTTACACTTACATGGGTAAACATTCACCATGGGCTATATATCACTCCAAAACATGGAAATATAATCTAGAAGTGAATTTCAGAGCAGTG
Organism: Coracopsis vasa; assembly: GCA_026283785.1. Classification (NCBI taxonomy): domain Eukaryota; kingdom Metazoa; phylum Chordata; class Aves; order Psittaciformes; family Psittacidae; genus Coracopsis; species Coracopsis vasa. The sequence continues at coordinate 37,748 of JANHGB010041034.1, read as the reverse complement.
AATAAAATGTAAATGATAGGAAAGAAACTGTGATTGAAGGTGCAAAATAGACAATGGCTGCTGGGGAGAAATGGGGCAGGGAAAACGGGAGTGTGCCCGGCCAAGACATGTCACACACTGAGGCAACCTGAAAGCTGCTGTAATTGATGCCATCATTAGCTTCAAGACACTTTTCCACGGTGTGACCCCTAAAGTGCTCCTTTTCTTGCAGGAAGTGCTCCCCATCTTGCAGGATGGGGAAGAATCACTGAAGGCCGATGCTGTGACACAGAGGCCATAACACTGCCCATGTCTGAGGCATAGGGATTTTACGCATGAGCGGTAGAAATTTTGGACAGTTTTGGTCCAAAGGCATATAGAAGCTCTGGAAGATGTGTTTGCTTTATTTAATCCATATGTTTGCCCATTAAATAATTCAGAGGATGTTATATTAAAAAGACTTCAGAGAAAAGTGATGGAAGTACATTTGCTGAAGCAAGAGCTTGTATAATGAGACATTCCATAAGAGAAGCTGGACTTTTAAAGTCAGATTGGATTAAGGGCATGAATTCATGTGTCCCATGAGAACTTATTACTTACAAACTTGAAGGACATTCAGAGACCTTCAGAAAGAAGTGGCTCTCACTCTTGAGTTTAATTTTACTATATAAATAAATTGTAAATAAATTGGTTTTATAGTTGTAAATAAATTGGTTTTATAGTTGTTTCAGTGTGAGTAAGAATGAAGAATGCTGATCACCCAATTAGCAGTGTGGGGTTTTTGTAAACAATGAGGAGTTTATTAAGGATTATTGTACACACTAGAAAAAAAAATAAATGTAGCTATAAAAAATGTGCCTTTCTTTTAAGACTACAAAAAAAGAGAATTTAAATTATATCAAATAAATCACTTTGAAAAAAAGCCCAGTATATTTTTCCCTATCTGTGCTGTTGTTATAACATAATCTGCTTGGGCACTGATAACAACATCAACAGGTTGATGGCTGATTTCATGTTCTCATACAGTAATAATCATATTATGAGCACTCTAACTACAGTGCTGCCAAGACTGCAGGAAAATGATCATTTTCCTTAAAGTAATACCTTCAGCAGTGTGTAAAAGAAAGAAACCCAAACTGGAAACTTTTGAATTGCAAGTGGGGTCTTGTTCCCCAAACGTGGCGGCGAGGATGAGGATGCGAAGAGGGGGATGGTGATGCAGGGGCCTCATCCTGCAAGCACCGTGTGCTGGCCTGTCCTTTAAGAGATTTATTTTTCAGAGCCTATTTTGCAAGGTGAGCTTCAGTGATGCCTCACAAAGGATAGCACAGACCCTCTCCTCTCATCCTGCTCTATTTCCTTTTCCCTCCTCATTTTCACAGAGAATTCAGCTTTTTTTTGGCCATCCCTCTTTGATTTTTCTGTAGCAGCAATAAGGTCTCCCCTAGTTTTCTAGAAAAAAAGTTTATGTTAAAAGTGCTTTTGAGCAGTTCAGTGTGCATCGGACACAAACTACCCCAGTTACAGGTGTGTGCAAAATGTGGTAGAATAGAATATTTCAGTTGGAAAGGACCTACAACAATCATCTAGGCTGCCCGTATGCAATGGATGGCTTTTACCCACCTCAGGCTCTTAAATAAGAGCAGCAAGCTCATAAATATCACCCGTTGACCCCGTCTGCTGCCACTGAGATGCTTCCCTGCAATTCTTCAGCAAGGCTTGACCTCTCATACGTAGTGGGTGAAACATGATGACTGATCTGAGGCCTGGATCTCATTTGAATGAAGTAGCATGGGGACAGGCAACAGCTTTCAATAGCTGCCTACATTTTTCCTGCAGCAACTGGTCTGTCTTAGGTTCATAGCTAGAGTTACGCAGGATTTTAAGACAGGGTCTGAGAGGGGAAATATTCACTGTAAGTGAAAGCAAGTCCTATTCTTACTTAGCCAAAGGAATATTTGCACTTAAATAATAAGTGCACTTAAGTGCACTTAAGCCTAAGTGGTATTTCTTGCTCTATCAAGACTTTTGCATTTCAGTTGTCAAATGCACATATATAAATAGATATATATAAATAAAACTATTAGACCAATATTTAAAGCACTTCAATGAAGTGATCAAAAAGAAGTCTCCTTTGTTTGTGTTATCTTTGTCTAGCTGCTGTAGATACAGATCTGCCTGTCCTGCCTTATAGAGAGGACTCTCAGTGATCAGACACAATTTCCCTAGGATTAAAGCAGTAGACTTTTAGACTCTTTTAGCACTATCACAGTAAATAGCAGGAGAAATAACAGTGTGTGAAGCTTTTGAAAAGTGTAGGCTTGGTACCTCCAAAGGCTTAAGCTGTCTGTTTATCCCAAGGGTAGCCAAGGGAAGGAGCATAAAACATTTTTCCTCCATCAGCAAACCCATGAGCAAAGCTCATTCTGGTGCCTAAATAATTCACATCTCCCTATATCTATTAAATCACTGTCAGATATGAGGATTATAATTGTGTTATCTTTGTGGTGCTCAGATGCAGACACCTGTTAATGAGAAAGCTGACCAAGACACCAACTCGATTGACACCAGCTATTTAGCAGCTGTCAGGAAGTAATGACTCCCAGTCACTGCTTCTCTTGCCTGGGTTTGAACCAGTAATCCAGCGACGAAGGGCACGTATCTCATTATTGCCAGTCCCTCAAGCCACCTCATTCCCTCACAGCAGATGCCTATTGCATTAGTGTCAAAAAGAGGTAATCATGTGTCTAAGTCATGTCCTGCACTGGAAGAAGTTGTAAAGGCACATCTGTTCAGCACCTGAAAGCACCACCCTGCATCCAGAAAGTGCTGGGGCAGGCTGCTGGGTGACAGGGATGTACTGCAGATTCTGTCCCCTGCGTGGGCTCCTACAGTCCTGCATCCCTTTGCATCCGAGTGCCCAGTGTACTTCCAAATGGAAAAGGAGCTTCAAGTCTTTATTATATTCTTATTAAGACTACTGTGTGTGGCCTTTTAAAATAGCTGGGAGACAAAAGCAGAGGCACCAAATTATAGACAAAAATCCATTCAAGTTAGCTGAGCTGCTCTCACTTATCCCAAGAGAGGATTCACCTCATCCAGTGAAGCTCAAGTGACTAGGCTTACCTGTCTGACATACCTGAGAAGTACAAGGACTGCAAAATAATCCGCCTCTAAGAAGACAGGTAAAAATAACAGCAGCCAAATGCACTGTGGTTTTGGCTTCAGTTTATCAGGAGTCTGATCCGGCTAGTATTCAGCAGCAAGCAGTAGCCAGACCGTATTTACAAGCTGCAAAAAAGCCTACTCCTGGGATAGAAATGGCAATAAAACATTACTTGAAGAAACTACATGTAAAAATAGCTCTTGCTCTCTCCCTTCCCCCAGCTTTCGATTTGGTGATACTGGGCTCTGCCTATGGAAATAAACCTGGTAGGGATGCTGCTTCCAGCAGGGCTGGTGTTGGATGGCAGGCAGAGTCCCCTCCCAGGCCCCACAGCTGCTTTTCCAGTCTGTCAGGTCAGGTAAGTGAAGCAAAGAACAAAAGCATGACTGTGTGTGGAAAGGGGCAGCAGCAGTGACCTGTGGCTCCTGCAGCCCACCTTGCCTTTGCCCTGCCCCCCAGCAGTAAAGAGAGACCATTGCTCGGGGTTTAAAGCTGAGTAACTGCTGCTGGTGTCAGTGATGAGGTTTACCTTAATAGAGGAGTTGGCATGTCTCTGAAAGCCTCTCCACATTATTATTATTATTATTATTAGTAGTAGTAGTAGTAGTAGTAGTGGTGGTAGCATTAGTATTAGTATCAGTATTAGTATTAGTATTACAACTTGTGTGACAGTCGCTTCTGTGGCCTTCAGTTACAGACTCCAGCCCATGCAGGGTAACAGCACTGACTGCAGAAAGGCTTCCTTTCCTGATCAGCAATTCTCTCAAGGACACCAGACTTGTGTCCAGGAACTATTAGCTCTTTATTATCTGCTCAAGAGCAGCAACGGCAATCCTTTTCTACCGCAATCTATGCAAGATGTTGATGTGCTCAGTGATCAAGGGGGTAGGAAAGGGAAGTGCAGCTGTTGTGACGTCAGGTATCACACAGATGTGGTTCTGAGAATGGCTAGCAGCAGACAGGCTCAAGGGGATGGACAAACACCAAGCGGCTTAAGGGGCTATGCCACACACAGGAAGATCAGGAGAGTCTCTGATCGCTGCTCTCTGCTTCCCAGCCACTGGGCTGGCTCCTTGGGGGATATATTCCTAGCTCCTTATGATGGTGTTAGACCTAACCTAGAACCTGCCCTAAATTGCCTTTTGGGGAAACTTCCCCTTGTTTTTAATTAATCCCTCTCTCTCTTTTCATTACTTACACAGGGTTTGTACAGAAATGTGCCTCCCAGTTCAGGTAGCATGGAAACTCCCTTTCCCATAGCCTTTCTTTTTCACTGTCCTCTGTAGGTCCCTCAACTGCAAACAAAAGAGAAGTACCATGTACAGCTGTAACAACTGTTTTTCTTGATACAGAGAAATTAATTGCTTGCTACTGTTTCTGTAATCATATATCCAAAGCTAGACTTATTAAAGCACTGCTAAGATAAAGCTTTGGAAGCTGTGCGGACAGACTAGATTCTGCCTTTTGCTGGTGGCAATGCATGCTACTCCCTTGTTGGCTGCACCATTTGCCACCACCCTGCTGTATTTTCTACTCTTGAGCCACCACCAGCTCCTTCTGCTCTTGAGGCCAGCCCAGCTCAGTAGCAGACCAGCTACATCAGTCAGCAGAGAGCAGAAGTCCACAGCACCCAGCTTGAAGCATCAGGAGGGTTGTTTAAGCCACAGCACATTTTAACAGAGAGGTGACCAGACCAGAGCAACCTCACTCATAAGGCTGGTCCTCACCAGCGATGGTGTGGTGATCCCAGCAATAACGCTGACCTAAAGGCATGGGGTTAAACTGCAGGGAGCACAAGGGCGTAATGAATTTGCTTTGATTTGCTCTGTTCAGCTGGAACTTTGGTTTCCGGAGTTGTCAATTCTGGAAACTTTCCTGAGTGTTACATTCACGTCTAATGAAGGCAAAGCAGGGAGTACAGCAAATACGTTCAAATGTGCAGGCAAAACTGATCAATTAAGCCTGGTACATCCTGCATGCTATCAAAATCAGTGTACATCGTTGTTTAAAGTAGCATCCGCAGAGCAAAACTCGAGCTGTACCTAAAATGCGAATCCTCAACTTTGCTCTGGAAAAGAAGGGAAGAGACTAAAAATAAGATCATAAAGATGGGGATCTTTGCTGCTTCGGCTGCTCAGTGCTAGAACAGTTCCTGGGTCTGACAGATTGTCTCCGCACTGTTAAAAAGGATCAGAGCCCCAAGGCAATTAATTCCTCACTTTCAGAGTTTTACTTCTGTGGAAATGAGGATTGCTACGGACAATAATGTGTGTTGAGGAGAGGGGTTGTTTAGAGCTGAGGTAAACAACCGCCTGACAGAGAACGAATGGCAAATACAAAGGCACAGCAACCTGCTAGCTGGAGGGAAAAGCCCAAGCCAGAGCACCACTGCTGTGACCCACTGAGCTGGGGGGAAGGCAGTGCCAAGCAACATCACACCGGTGAAAGAGGTGCGGGACATTTAATGACAGGCAGTGCCATGCTGGGGAAGGCACTGAGCCTTGCCATGGCAATTGATTACCATGCTGCTACCTGGGCTTCACCGGCAGCTCCAGTGGGGAGAGTGTGGCATCCTGCCTCTGCTTTGTATGCAGATGGCATCCCCATTGGTAACGGTGTCCCTGTCCGGCAGCACGTGAGCAGAACGCAGAGGCAGCAGTCACCTGCTGCCAGGAGCTGCTGCGGCCACCCAGGCCAGGGAGGAGGTTTTAGCTGAGCCATAGGGTGTACTGACTGAGAGGAGTGCTGGTTATGAGGTCTACGTGACACCACCTTCCCATTAGGTTCATGTTTGCAGATGCACATCATGTGGTCCCCAGCACCACATCATGCAGCTGACAAGGTATTGGTGTTCACAAGGTGTCCCTCCCCAGCACCCAGCCCAAAATATCAGACCCAGCAAGGGTCACCACTCCAAATAAAGTGGTGGGTAGTGTAGACTAGAAAACAGATCTGTAGGCTTCAGGGAGTTCCTGATTTTCACATGTGCAAGAAGAGACAAGCTGGAAATGCTATATTTATTCTGAATTGCAAGCATGATTTCCCAGAGGGCTTTCCCTCATTCTGCTGGGTGTGACAATGAGGACCCTCTGGAAAATGTGAGTCTGGCTTCCATCAAAAACATCCTCAGAATTCAGGGATCTCTGGTGCATCAGCATCATAAGCAGCTTATCTGCATCCTTTGCTTTGGAATTAACTGTTTTGAAAGGCAGTCGTTATCAGGAACAGAAAGTGAGGCATAGCTCAATGACCTGCAACAGCAACCCTGGGGTCTTGTGCAACCTCTCTGCAGTTAGAATGAGTGCAGGGGAAGGACACTTTATTCTTTTTCCAGTCTGGGTACAATTTAATTTCATTTCAAATACCACACAAGGCAAAATGAAAGGCTAATGTGTCTAATCACAAAGAAATCCCTGTGTTTGGTGTATGACCCCACATCTTGTAACACTATTGTAGATCTTCCTGGGAAAGACTGATGACAGTTTTGTGTAAGAAAGAAATCTGTGGAGTTTTTATTTTTGCATAGGATGCACTAAAATTGGATGTTGTCATGTATGCCACTGTTCCTTTAACTTGCGCTGCTTGACACTGAATTATTCAGATATCTTTACGATATATAGAAGTTGTGTCAGCATTTTAGGGCATGACTCTCTTTTCTCATCTGCTGTAAAATCCCAGTGGCTTCAGTGAGCTATAAAAGGCAAAATTAGGTCCTCAGCAGCATTGTTGTCTTGCAAGCAGAAAATACACTCTACCTCTGAGTGAAGGGTACCAACAGGCCTAGCTCATAGTATAAAAGCAGGTATTTGTAAGTCCCTGGTTCATCAGTACATCTAAGAGTCATTTATTCGTTTGGAAATGAGCAATAAGAGTGTAAAGAAGACAGGGGATAGTGTAACATCATCTATTTTCTCTACTGCAGACCTGCTCAGGTTTCATCGACCTCATGCTGATAATACCAATGGCCTTATCTGCTTGAATAGTGAGGTGCCTGGTCTGTAGCCACATGTGCCAAGCCTAAACACAGAGCTGTGCCAGGGTAACCCAGTGTATGTGGAGTGGGGGAGCCCAGAAGAGCTCGGGGGGGTGCTGCATCCCTAGGGCATGGGCTGCTTGGGGGCAACCTGCCAGGCTCGGAGGCTGATCAGGCTATAACCACTTGCCATGGCACTGAATGCTCCCTAGGAACACCACTGATATTTTTCCATCTTTGGGTTAATTTTTCTTCTGTTTTTAAACCAATGATGACAAAAATAGTTCAGTTGAAACTGGTCTAAATTCATTGCTACACATGGAAGAGCACTCACTCTGCCTCACCTAAAACAAGGATCTGTTAGAGTCATAAGGAAAACACAAATAGAGACAGCGAGAGAAAAAAAATAATATCCGTGTAATATGAATATACTCTCGGCAAAGCCAGTGTTTAAATCACCAGTGGCTTGAACAATGCACATCTAAATCCCTGGAGCCCCCTGGGCCTTGTGCAGTGGATGGATGCTGCACACCCAGGAAAAATGCAACCAAAATCTGAGTGTTTTTGACCTGCAAAACCACCTCCTGCAAGCACAGCCAGGCTGCAGGAACCAAGCTTTGTCCCCAGATACACAGAGCCCCCTCCTGTGAGCTCTGCACGTAACTCAGGGCAGAATTTGTCCTCAACAATGTACGCCAGTGTCAGGTTTAACAGAGGGGTGCAGCTTAGTGATGCCAAGACAGATGTAAAACCTTACCTTCCATTTTCCCCACCTATTTGTTGGATCACCTGTGTTTGTAAAGGAGTATTTACAAAAGGCAAAGATGTATCAAGCTATCTCCTGGCCTTCTTCCCGTGTTAGGATGGCAAATATTTTTGGAAGGGATGTAAACCTTAGTGCTTCTGGGAAGAAGCCAAGTGGTAGCAGATGGCAGAGAGGAGGAAACTCACCCTATGGGCAGGTTTTTCACAGTGTTCTCATGAGCATCTGGTATTTGCCACTGGCAGAGACAATACAAGGGGCAGCGCTCTGATCCAGCCTGCCTGCTGCCCTACTCCTGCTACTGGCTGATTTCTTACCCATTCAGAAGCAGTTTCATGACATTTTTATTTCTTGACACACACTTGGGTTCAAGGTCTCCTCTTTGGGTAGATTATGGAGGAACAGGAGACTAAGCTCACAAGCTCATCACCTCAGCTCTGGCACATGGCACTGGTGATTCACATTTTGTAAGAGTTTGGGGATTTTTAATATTTGAAAAAAATATCAATCGCTGTGATATTGTATGCAGCCTTCTGACTGCACAATGAAGTTGGATCTCCACCACATTAAACTGGCAGTGAAATTTGTGCTTCAGCTGTTATGTATGAATTTGAGAAGTGCCAATCACCTGCAGCTAGGAGCAGCATATGCCTGTTGCTTCTTAGGGTTTAGCTTCCAGTCCTTTACCAACATATAGATAAGGGATGAGGGGGGGAAAACCTACATTGTGTTGCAAGACATGGTTAAAAACTTAAGTAAAAATGAACTTTTGGGAAATGCTGTGGGTGCGGGAATTTTTATGGGCTTTTTCTACTTGACTCAAACATCCCATGTATGCCTACTCTGTAGCTGATCTGACTTGCTATTGCTCCAACAGCTCTGTAAGGGTCCCTGCACAGAGCACATCTGGACCCAGCGTGTGAGTGTGGACCTGTTGTGTTAATGCAGGACACTTTGAAATGGGACTAGAAAATAGCTGTAGTTTAAGACATACCTTAAGCACACACACTTTCCACATCCTCCTTCAGGCACCAGCTCTCCATCTCTGCTGGTCTCCAATTTGGATGCTGTTCTTAGTAGCAGTGCTTAGAGGCTACTGCTTATGCCTCTTGGAGGACCTGTTTTACTGGCACAGCAAAGAATTTGCTGGTCACAATCATAATTCTTCTCTGAATATCCTGAAGGCTTTCAAACAAGTTGGTGCATTTTGGAATTTTACTAGCGGTTTCAGGGCATAAAATAAAAAGGCTTTGTGGACACAAGATGAAACCTTCCACTAAGCCATACTACTTTCATAAGGAGAGTGAATGGACTGGATGGCCCGGTTATATTGCTAGAAGCCAGCATTAAGGAGTGCTGCATAATCTTCTAAGAGACTGCTTTTTCCTCATTTCTCAGCCAGATGGGCAAGTGGAGGGATGAAGGCTTTCCACAGGAAGGTTCAGCTGATCTGGGAAAAGAAAGAAGAATGATGCATGGCAGTTCTCAGGTAGCTCCTAACTGGAAAAATGTTCTGGCTGAAAATACTGCTTAATCAGGCTAGAAGCGAGGTACCTATCTCAATAGCAGAGATTAGGAGCATTGCACATATTTTGTTATCGCACTGCTTTGTTGCACAAAACAGAGCTCTCACTGTTGCAATCTGGATGGTGTATTTCCAAACATTAATCAAGGATTAGTCCTTGGCGCTGATTTATGAGAAAATACCGATGCTGCAGAGGATTTATAACCCATGTAAATGATTCATGGAGTACATGTTTTAATGAGATGGGTCCTCAGTATGCGTAAACTGGAGCATGGCCTTGATGCGCATGCAGCGGTGTGTACTTCCTAGGCTGCCTTGGAAAAGCAAGGTCCTGGGAGAATCTCACTGGGATTCCTCCTGGTCATCTGCCCATTCCCACCCATGAGGAGTGAGTGGACTTCGGGAGAGCCACCCCTCTCGAGGAAGGGAAGCCATAGCACAGGCCTGAGCTGTGTGTCTTCTGTAATACTAACGTAGCCCTGTAGAGGGGATGCTTTGACTTCAATGAGGCGGTGTATTGCTGTGTTATACCAGGGACCAAATTCATTCTTTGTGTCACCAGCTGAGTTCAGGAGCTAACATCAAGAGCAATTTTACCCAGTAGGTGGTTTTGGTTTTGTCGTTTCCTAAAATTCTTATGATGCTATAATTCGCTTTAAAATTTTATCCCTGACTGAAGAGGGTGGAAGTGTCCATTTGATTCAATGCAAGAGATAGATAGGCTTTGATGCTGTCTTACATAGGCATCAATGCTTAAGATAACATACAGATTAAAAGTGTTTTTCACTGGAAGCTTGCAGAAGGCAGATATAACAAAAAGGAATCAGTAGTGTGTTGTTTACCAACTTCTCCTATGCTTCATCTTAAATCGGCATGGGGAAATCATAACGCCTTCTGAACAACACCAGGAAATGGGCTTTGTTCACTAAAACTGAAATCACAAACCCATCAAAAATACTCTGATGTTACACACTACCTGTGTTGATTAAAAATCTGCTTGCAACACTGGGTTTGCTATTGATCATAAAACTGTGCACTGACCTAGTCCTTTCCCTCCAAGGTATCAAAGCACTTAAAAAACTACCTCATCACAGCCCTCAGTTCCACTTTGCCCATGAATCATCTGGGCCACAGAAACTCTCTGATACCTCCAAGCCTCACCCTTCTGCTCTAACACTGCTGCCTTTTGTTTCCAACATGAAGGGATTTTCCTCTACTCCAGTGCAAGGTCCACCTTGAAGAGAAGATGAAGGAGCAGAAAGGGTAATGATGCATGGTGTCCACTCGATTCAGGTCTTGTCACCCAAACCCACTGGCACCATCCCACTCTCTTCATTGCTAGTGGAGGAGTCTTTCACTGGGCACTCATCAGGATCAGATCCCATCTTCTTATCTGGCAGCTTCAATGCCACCTCCAGAGCACACAGGCCTCCGGATGTTCAACTGCAGCAGGTCACCATGCTTTTATAGCTACCAGAATGACAGAAAACCCTTTGTGAATGGCAGCAGGGTGGATCTGTGCCATTAACATCTCCGAAAGCACAGACATACCCACTGAGTACTGAAAGCAAGTCTTAATCATCACAGGGACTTCCTCTGTGGATATTAATAATCTCCTCACTTCCTTTGAGGAGCCCCCCTGTCTGCTGGGCTCTGTCTCTGCACAAGCATCAATAAAGCTCAAACTTTGAAAGGTTTCACTTAAGAAAAACTGCTTTTCTTGGGAAAAAGACGAAGCAAACCTCAGGCAAGCCCAGCACTACACTGCCCAGGCAGGGCACCACCATGGCGTAGCTGCACCTGTATCTGTGGGGCAGCCACCAAAGGCTTCTCCTCCCCTGTTGACTTTGGTCAGCAATGAACAATTGCTCTGCAGGGTGCCCCTGCTCTGCTCCTCCTTTTCCCAGCCACTGGGGATCTGCTACTCAGATCAGCACTTGGGAGGGTCCGGGAGAAGCACTTTCCGCTTCCTGTGGGGAAGGACGTGATTACAGCCTTGTAAATAAATGTTTGGCTTGGAAAATGCCTGGGTGCCTTCAAGACACGATACAGCCACCACCAGTGGCAGTGTGCCCCATTCACAGAGGGTGCTGCATTCTGGTGCCCTGGCTCAAGGTAGTGAGAAGCAGGAGATGGGGTACATCCTGATCACACACCACGCTGGCTGTAGCCTCAGGGGTGCCAGACCCCTCTCGGCACAGCTGGCTTCCATCCTAAGGGCTGACTTTGCTGCTGAGGTGGCAGCCTCAGCAGGGGCTGACCAGCCATGGCCAGGGCTGTACCTTCTGCAAAGCTGCCTCCAAGGTGGGCATCTATATCAGAGCACAGCTGATCCCGAATTGCCCGTGCTTTACCTACTCATACTGATGCCCCCTGAAAGGAGCAAACAGGCCTCACCCCTGGCTTGTACAATGTCATTCCCTCCTCTCTAGGGAACTACACTGGTGTGGGAATGTGCTAGAGAAGAACTCTCCACTTCACATCTTCATGCCTGTGCAGCAGCATGTTACCAGGGATCAAGTCCCACATGAAGTGAACTAGTGTGAATGCTCTGTTCTAAGCTTCTCTTACCCGTTTGATAATTGAGGGATAAAAGCTGCTTTGGGAGAAGGGTCAACAGTGCCCATGGAGGGGCTGAACTCCCCCAGGTGCAGAGAAGTCCTGCTGTTCCACTTCCGCAGGGAACAGGTATTTGTCAAGGGTATACCTGGGCTCAGAAACTCAGGAGCACAATCTTGTGCAGAAAAACATCCAAGAAACTGCAGCTTTACTGAGTGAAACTTAGGATGATAACATCAAAGACAGAAGTTGCAATCCTCTATCCCTCTCTGTTCTGATGTTCCCTCCATCCAAAGGCCATCTGCTCTGCATCCTATGCTCTGGCATCAGATTGGATGTTTATAGCCAAAAGGTGTCTTGACCAGTTTTCCAGCATGGTCAGAAACCTGAGGTTGCACTGGGTTAACCCAGGTGTCAAATAATTTACAGAGGTTCTTCAGGAACTCAAAGCTGGTAATCCCTGGGGCTTTTTCAAGGATACTCATGCAGGAAATAGCTGGCAGCACTGCTCTGTACCAGTGCATCTTTCATTTTTACAATGTGATACTGGGCAAAAGCAGCCTAGAGAGATAGCATGGCCCAAGTAAAAGTACATTAGACTAAAAGTCAGGGGATATGATGCAAGGATAGAGGAAATCTGCCTACATGTTGCCTGGGAAATCCACTTCATGAACTTTCTGTACCCATCACTGTGTTCTGTCTGATGTGTGCAGAAGTGATGCTGGCATGCCTGCTCCTGACAGTAAGGACCACCAGGACCTGGGGAGATTTTACCAGGGAATAAGCCATATCTGTGCCTTCAGGGCAGTTTCATCCCGCACCTCTGAGGTCTGAAGGAATATGCCGGTCCCAGGAGCAGAGAGGTGGCAGGAATGCTGGAACCGGCTCCTTCGACCTGCAGGCTCCGGCCGAGGCAGGAGGGATGCGGGGACAAAGGCGGCCGCCCCGGACGGGGAGCGGGCTGAGAGGAGCGGGGCCGGGCGTAGGTGACAAAGCCCGTGGCGGGAAGGTGGCAGCAGCGGAGATGCCCCGGGAGATCCCGCTTCGCTCCCAGCCCGAGCCGCCCGCCCGCGGCACCGGGTCCCTCACCGCGGCTGGCGTGAAAGGGGCCGGGGCCGCTCCGGCGCCGCTTCTCCGGGCCGCCCGTCGGGCGCGTTTTCCTGCCTGTC
>JANHGB010041034.1:0-21520 GCA_026283785.1 Coracopsis vasa | reverse complement strand
TGTGTGTGGTCTTCTTACTGCAGCTGTGTGTTTCTACTCACAGCTGGAGATGTTCTGGCCACCTCACTCAGTAGTGAGGGATTGGTTTCAAGGGTGATCCAGTCACCAGATGGTGCAGGGTGCAGCAAGTGTCTTTAAATGTTTGGTGGTTTGTTTTTTTAAATCTCTCTCTTCTATTGTTGTGTAAACCAGAAGTATCTGGTTTGTAAATCTGCAGATAGCTTTTGTTCCTGACTTGACTTTCCTTTCTTAAAGTGTTGCTCTCCAGAGAGGCCCAGAGAGGATGGGGTAAATACTGAATGTACTGTTACTGTTTTGGACAGAAGGGCTTCGCAGTTCTGGTTTGTGATCCTTGGACCACATCCCTTTTAGGTATTGACAGCTGACTAGGACAAAGCCAGTCGAACTCATCTGTTAACCCGGGGCTCTCGTGCATACAGGACGCCACCACGCTCTGAGCTGTCCCTTAAACCCGGGGTGAGGCACCGTGGGATACTTTGCTCAGTCTGTGCTAAGAGGAAAGCCTCTGCTTACAGAGCTGGGTTCTTATTGCCCTCCTCAAACGCTGTGTGCGGGAATGAGCCCAGCAGCATCATTCGGAGGGGAATGATCGCTGTTATCTCATTCATGCCCTACCCTATGTAGGGTAGGTAAACGAAGGGGTGGTAGAGCACCTGCACATGTTTATGTTTCTATGCATGCCTTTGCACCATTTTTCATGATCCTATATAGAAAGGAGGAGTATGGGCTCAAGCATTTCAGATGTGACCTTAGGTCCTGGGATGCCTTTAGAACACGGTCTCTGTGGGAAGCACTGAAGATAGCCCTTTGCTTCGAACCTGCGTGGCTTCATTTCTGAGTGAAGGGCAGATATGATCAGCGCTTTCAAAGCTGGTAATCCTTGTAAAGATGCAAACAAGCCTGATCTCTCCACTTAGGTAGTGAAGCTGTAGAATGACTTGAATAGTTGTCATTCTCAGATAGCATCGGTATTCAGAAAGGCCATTTCCCTGACTATGCCTTTGGAAATGCTTCTCAATACATATGCAAATGTAAAGCTTATCAGGCCCTTTTTTTGACTGACAGCAAGAAGTCTAGGAGGGGGGCTTGCCTGGGACCAATTCTGTTCAGCCTGTGACAATGTGGAAGAGCAGAGCAGGTGAAGGTGAAAAGCAGCCCCAGTGAGTCAGGTGGCTGGTGGAGCTGGGGTGGAGGAGCCCCTGCAGTGAGCATCCTTCTGAGCATCTTCCTGTGAATGTAGCCTAGATTTCAGCCTTCTCATACTCTTTTTCTGATTACATTGTTTGTTTATTTATTTAACCCAGCAGTAAAAGGGAGGGAGGAAAAGGAGAAAGTGTAGCCTTTCATTTCCAGGTTACAAACTTCAGTGTGGTTTGCTATTGTCTCGTGTCTTTAAAGATCTGGGTAACTAACTGGTGGGTAAAGCAGAGACTGCTCACCCAGCTCGGCTAATACCATGATGAACAGCCCTCATGTACTTTCTTATGGAGAATGGAAGCTGATCTGAAAGTGGCGTAGAGCAGAATTTAGCATCTGTAGTAAGGACACACCAGAAGCCTTAGATTACTGATGGGGGCAAAGCATGGTGAGCTGCTTGCTAGAGCACTTTCACATATGGAAAAGTTGAAAAGTCCTGAAATTGGAAGCTGAAAAGTCCTGAAATGTGCTTCCCCAGCTAGTGGAATGTGTTGGAGTTTGTATGGTGCTCTGCTTTTCTAGGTATTGAGCAGGACTATTTCACTTGTTTAGTGCTTTTCTAAAGGAGTCAGGAGTATGGCAGCAGTTAAACCGTATTAAGGAAGTAGCTTTTTAATGAAATCTTAGCGGGAATTTCTCTTCAGCAATCCTTTGGAGGTATGAGTTTAAACAACAAAACCAACCTATCCTGTGATCCACTGTCCCTTCATTTTTCTGGATATGTACTTTTATGAACTGGCTTTTTGAAAGCTGATGATTAATTATTTGCTCATGGAAGATAAGGCAATGAGTATAACTCATAGTATGAAAAGGGCTAATATTAGATGACACATTAATCTTACGCAGCTCTGGGTACTCTGCTGAAAGCCAAGAGGAAATCTCCTTTGTCTGAAAGTAAGTGGTATATGCATTCTCTTTGTGTGAGCTGGGATCTGGGCTGCAGGACAGGGGCATTTCCAAGCTACATGATAGGAACTGGCCACTTGCATCTGTGTTGAGTGATATCTCACAGTTCCCGTAAATTTACCCACAGAAGCAGGACAGAAATCGAGGCACAGTCACTGTGTTGTGCTTATGAGTGCTTTGGCTTTCCTTTGTATGCATGGCGGGAGTCTCTCTGTGTGCACATTGTCTTTCTGCCTGTCCGGCTTTAGGCAGCTGCATTGGAGCGATGGCCATTGCGATTGCCTGGTTCCTGCCAGAATAAAGTTTAAAAAAGAAGAAAAAGGGCAGTCACATTGAGTGATATTAACATGCCCTGGGGGAAGAAAAAAGCCGTCAGGTACCATAGGATATGTCCCTGGACTGAGGTATGTTGGGAACACTGGGAGGTGTGACGTGAAGTTCCCTGAGGCCAGGGCAGTGGCTTCCACTGGCCTTGTCTATATCTGACTGGGACAACTGTTTATCCATCTGCAAGCCTGTAGGCATACAGACTCACTAGCTGGTGATGTGCTTGGGACAAAATCCCGTGCATGCTGGCAAAGCTTTCAGGCTTTAATTTTTTTTCCCCTCCCATCAACTGAATGGTGTTGTTAGAACTTCACCTTCCACTGAAGCTGTTTGCTCTGGGTTCCCAAAATGGTCTGTGTGGTTTCCAGTGTCTCTGATCTTATTCCGGTTGGGTAAAAGTGGTCAGAGAGACCCAAAAGAAAGCCTGGGTACAACAGATAGCCTGTAGTACCAGAAACATTAATCCATGGCCACTCACTGCTGTCTGCTCCAATGAAAGAAGAATGGCCTCTCTGGGTGAGGGGGTGGGAAGATCTCTGGTTCTATTGATTCCCACTTGTAAATGTCCACATATTTACCTATGGGGTATGATATATTGCAGATAAAATGGTGGCAAAGAGAAATGGCTGTTCCCTGTGGATTGGTATTGATTGAACATGCGGCTACCCTGTGCTTATTTCTCTACTTCTCTCTACACCCTTTAGGCCAGACTTCTTTGTTTTTATTAGTGTATTTATAATCAATATATGTATTATTTACTGTGATGTATTAATGAAGCCTTTGAGATGAGAAGATGCAGGGGCAGAAGCAAAGGGTGAGGTTCATCCCCTTTAGTTTGAGATAACTCCAATATAGACTTTAACAGCTGTGTCCCCTTGGGCTTCTTTTATCAGTCATGTAGAGAAAGGCACTTTGGTGTCATGATGTATGTCAACTATGCCTGCTTTAGAGGGGGAAGAGTTGCATGCTAGTTGTGCTCTTTTTTTCTGCTGATGGGAAGGAAGCCTTGTCAGCTAGTTCATATGCAACCATTTAAAGTCAGCTGGTGCTGTAGGCTGCTTGATACAGGTTTCTTGTGATTAGGGCAGGAAACCTGCCCTGGGCTGCTACACTAAGTGTAGAAACACCTGTTTCCATCTCTGCTGTAAGTTCAGTAAGTTCTGCTAATAGGCTTATCAATGCTAAGGTTTCAGATGCTGAGGGTACAGCTTGAGTTTCTTGGAGCCAGTGGTCATTGGCCATCCAAGGGGCTTCAGTGGAGGCATCTTTGTTGTTGCAAGCTCTTGTTTTCTTGCTGGGCAGTGCCTGTGGGGCAGTGTCCTAGGCTCCTGAACTTTGGGGTAGCTGGTATTCCTGAAAACAAGGCTCAAGATGCTTAATGGAGGTACCAAAATTGGACCATATCTGGAATTACATTCTCTGTAGTAGTGTGTTCTAATTTGTTTTTTTCTTTCAACTTTCTATAGAAATATCTTATTCTCAGCCGTCCTGTTGAAGGGAAAAAAAAAAAAAAAGTATTGATTAAATGGCAGTTTTCCATGGGCCTTTGATGGAATTATCCGCTTACACTTGTCAAAGCAATTACAATAAGGGGAATAAACTTTGTTGGTTACATGTAAATTATTTGGTCCTCCGGAGGCATTTCATCAAATAAAGCTGAGGATTGAATTAAATGGTGATCTAATTAAGTGGCAGGCATGGGAACCCAAAATGCATCCTTGGCAGGTGTTACATTCGGTGTGTCTGTGGAGATGAGGGGCATGAACACTAACAGAAGCATTGTATCTGAAAGCTCGAGGAGCTTTTGCGGAGACAAGGCTGGGCACATCCATGAAACCTGGCTGTGGCCTTGCTTGCATCTCACACAGATGTAACGTGTCAGGGTCTGCTGATGTTGTCCCCACAGACTGCCCCTGAAGCATTCTTCTGTACTGGGGCACCCCACTGCAAAACACACAATGCTGCTTGCCTGCAACAGGGAGGGTTTGGGAACCGTGCATCCAGTTTTCCTGCAAATTAGTCGCAACTGACTGGGTTTGCTTCTGCATTCTGTATTTTTAACCTGACTTCTTGTCTGCCAGCCAGGATTCATCCTGCCCTGTCGCCAAATGTCATCATCCCCTTGTGGTTAACTTGCTGCAATTCATGAAACACTTGGCTGCCATAAATAGTTACGTGCAGAGGTTCCTGCGCACGTGGAGCGGGCAGAAATTCGCAGGCAGCGCTGCTAGGCACTCGCACACTAACATGTCCACCAAGAGAAAGTTGACCCACTTCTGCAAATAGATAACTCCTGGCAGAAAAAGTAGCACTGTCTCAGAGAATCTGTCTTCCCCCTGCCTACTGAGTTGTGAAGCAAAAAGCAAGCCAGCTCCATCTTCTGAATTGATGGCAATGTGAGCACAGTGCTCCCCATTGAAACAAGAGTGTGTAAATCAGCCCTTGATCTGAGGAGGGATTAAAATGCCCACAATACATTTGTGATTTTAATTTTCTTTTTTCAATATAATGAGTGCTTTTGTTAGTGAATGAGGTGTGTGGAGTTCAGGGCTCAGCTGCTCTTAGGCATTAGGAAACATTTATCACCATGGCAATTGAAGGCTGCTGTACAGGTTATTTTGAACACTTTTCTAGTGACTCATGTCTGGGCTGATGCCATTTATGCCAGGTTACTTCAGTTGCTGTGCATACAGGTGTGTATATATATACACTCTTCCTTCCGTTGAATTGCTTCCTGCCTTGTTATTTGCTCTTCTCAGGAAGCTCATAGCTTATACTATCTTCTTACATCTCTGATCAGTGGTGGCGCCAAGTATTTGCCTTGCTCAGAGACAGACCTGTAAAGGATCTTTGTGAAAGGGACAGGTAGTCCTTATGAAGTAGATTACAGGTTATTTATTAGTTGAATTTGAGACTTCAGGGATCTTGGGGTGAGACTGAAGCAATCCTAAATCTGATGTGAATTAACTCATCATCTGCACTGGGATTCTCCTGCAGGCTTGTAAGGTAGGATGTCTCCTCTTTGCCTGGGGTGGCTGTTGTGGAAGAGGGCTGTGCTGTCTGCAGCAGCGTGAGCACCAGCAGTGAGTGCTAGGCTTATGGCACTGGGGTTTTGGCCAGCTGTAAGCTGCAGTCACAGGGGTGACACGCTAGCTGTCTTTTGCAGTTGTGTCAACTCTGGCTTGCTGGCAGGATTAGTTCAATCAAAGCTGGAGTGCTCTGAAAAGCCCTTCAGACTGCTCGGTTCCTCAGCTCTGCTCAGTGACACTCAGGACTGAGTGCCCCCATTTCATCACCAAGCTCGTTTGCTGTTGGGGTTTCATTCACAGGGGGGTCAGAGGCATTTGAATGTTTGTGAGAGATGGAGAATGAAGTATGTAGAGCAAATAGATGGAGCAGGCCTGGGAAGCAAGAGGAGATGCTTTCCTGCTGTTTCAAACCATCTCCAGGGTAGTAGGATGCTCCAGGGCTGCTTTTGCCTGGGGGTTTGGTTTCCCTGTCTGACCTGCCCCTGCCTTCCCTGGGCAATGAAACAAAGCCACATGAGGCTGAGAACCCTGCTTTGGTGTGGTGGGGTGAACTGCAGAGTGGGAGCTGCAGAAGACCCATGGAGGAAAGGAGCAGGAAAAAGACTACTCCAAGTAGAGCAGTAAACCCAAACCATTATTTCAGAGAAGAAAAAGTAAGCCTTACAGCATTTCCAGTCCCCAAAGCTTAATATTTCTATGGAAACCAATGCAGCAGGAGGCTTGCTGTCAGTCTCTGATCTAGTGGGATTGACTAGATTTAAAAAATGTTTGTCCTTCCACCCTGGATCATTTGAAGACAGGTTGCTGCATATCACAAATGCAAGATTAAAACCTACATTTCTGGTTTCCGACTCTCCATTAAGTGCTAATCATTCTCTGGAGGGTTGGCAGCCATCTTTCATCTGCAGTTTTTTACGTGCTAAGGTACATTTCATTCACTCTGTAACACTTATTGATAATGTCTTGTCCTATAAATGCCACTCCTGTGACACTGCTCCTTGAAGGATGGCTGTGACTTTGCATCAGGCCGTGGACTGTTTATTGATGTGGTACGTCTCAGTGCCCAGTCACTGCAGGGACACTGGTCAACTTGAATGGAGTTAAGACTTGGACTCTTTACACTTGCGTTAGCCTTTTATTCAAAGGAAATCCGTAATGTCTGTGATCTTCAACAACAGACATGCTCTGGCCTATTAGGTAATAGTCTGCTTGATTTTTGTGGAGCCAGAGGGCTACCCCTGGTTATATACCTACAGCTATTTACTTTTTTCATGTTGATGTTTTCAGTGGGATGCTCAAGGACAACCCACTGTCCACTGTTTTATGCCAGAGTAGCATCATTAGATGCTAGAGGAGTAGCAGTAATAAAAAAATAACTCATTTTGATTGATGCTGATTCTTTTTCAGCTCCTAACAAAGGTGTTAAGAAAATCTTATTTTTATGTACAATCTTAAAGGCTTTTGTGATACATAGTATTATTTTGTCTTCCTGGTTTCCTTTTCTTATCTACCTTACTGGGGTTTGCAGTCTCATATTTATATATTTCCCAGCAGTTGCATATAACTTTGATCTACGCTTTGGATCCGTGGAGCTTTTAATCCCTTTCTACTGAGTTAAAAGCTCGTTTGCTGTTGAATGTGATACGCAGTTATAGGGTAGATGATCTTCAGCAGTGTACATCATACAAAGGTGGCATATTGTGAAAAACTCTGGTAAAATGTCCCCTTGTTCGTTTTCCCGATTGCAACCCAAACCCAGTATGGGAGTGAGTCAGTCATTCGCTCCTGGTCAGATGGCTGATACACCTGCCCTTTGCTGTTATGTATACCTGTGGACTCACTTTGTTTATTTCAGTTATTCATTCATTTCTTTGTGATGTGTATTTTTGAGGCTACAAGCCATTTGAGTATTTCAGCCAATGCAGCAGCCCTTCTGTCTTCCAGTCCTGATAACATGTGTGGTGTTTTCCCTCTTCATCCTCCTAGCTGCCTGTTACCTCTTAAGATATGGGGGTCAGCTTTAAAGCCCACATGTTTATTCCTCTTTGATATCCTGAAACACAATAATATACACCTTGTCTGTGGGAGATCTTCTGGAGTGGCTACAGGTTCCACTGTGGGAAAAATAATGATTTCTGCAGCTCTGTCCTCCAGGCCATGTGGATGTAGCTCTGTGTGTGTGACTGTATTCAACTGCCTTCTCAAAGTTGTTCTTTTTGAGTTTCTGGTGTAGCTGTTCGCAGTTTATTTGGAAGATTCCCATGCTTATCTTCTGACCTCTTGTAACAAAATGCAGACCTCTTTTGACAAGATCAGTTAAGACTGTATTGGTTTAGGTGTAAGCTTTGAAACAAAAAGATGGATGTTTTTGCAATTTACAGCGCTGAATTTGGACTCTGATTTGGTGGCTTTCTCATTGTACTGTGGCTTTCTGAGGTAGTCTTAGGTAAATTACATGGTCTGTGATTCTCCTTTAATGCAATCAGGGTAATGTATTTCCTTTGTCTTTTCCATGTTCCTTGTGGTTCATTGGGTCATTTATAGTGTGCTCCTACAGTGCTCAACAGAATTAGACCCTTACCTCAAATGGGGCCTCTAACCATTGCTATGATACCAGTGATAACAAACAACACAGGTTTTGAGTTAGAATGAGCTAGCAAGGAAGGAGCAGCACTTGAAGTAACTCCAGACATTTCGAATTCCCAGTTTTGGAGTTGCTTCAAACTTGTTTTAACTTTACTGGGATACAAGCACTTTACGCATTAGGGTGCTTCCTTCTGTATTGTGTATACTTCTTGGGATCAGGATGATGATGTATGAACTGTCTCCAGTTGACTGTCAAAATAAAAACTTGTCAAATAATAATTATTCTCCCAAATGAGAAGACAAGGAGCAGAATAAGATGTAAAGAGCAGTGTTTGCCTCTCCACAGAGACGAGTGCAGAACGATGCTGCTACTGTCACAGCAACAGGTTACCTCAGTGTCTTTCAGAGACTGGGGACAGTTTGTTGTTATTTCATCTTATCCTATCTGCATTGCCCAGTTAAGTATCATACTATAGATGTGTTTTTAAAATACAGTTTATCTGGCAGCCTTGTGCAGTTTTGGCTGAGGTGAAGAATCACAGCTGTGAAGCGAATGAGTTCTTGTTGTCACATTGCTCCCTGTGTCACTGCAAAGCAGCGGTGTCTTTGCTGTAAT
This sequence comes from Coracopsis vasa, assembly GCA_026283785.1. Classification (NCBI taxonomy): domain Eukaryota; kingdom Metazoa; phylum Chordata; class Aves; order Psittaciformes; family Psittacidae; genus Coracopsis; species Coracopsis vasa. The sequence goes on along the minus strand of JANHGB010041034.1, from coordinate 12,838 downwards.
TGCTGAAGACACCTTTCCTCTTTCCAATTAAATTCTTACCTGATCCCTTGTTTACTCTGACGCTGATAATTTGGTACCCCCTAACAAGTCCTGATTGAAAAGTCATCAAAGTCACTCTTGGGGATGAGCCCTATGTTTCTTAACCATCTTGGGCTTTTATTCCCGTTTGTGCAGTGGATTTTGTAGGGAGGATTTATTTGCCAGAGTATCACTGAATCATTAGGAGAGTGACAAGACTGCAGTAGCAATTTGTAGGCAATTATATATGAAAAGTTGTCAGTACGAGTAGTATGGGAAGTTAAAAATCTTAGTTTTTATTTGGAATTGAAACCCTAATGACTTTCCACTCCCACAGCTCATAAAGACCTTGTTTCAGCCTCAAGCTGACCAAGATAAAGGGAGGGGGGCTCTTTTATTGCAGATTTTTTAATGCATGATTTTTATGAAAAAGCAGATTTATGAGTCACTGTTCTTTGTATAAAAGATAATTGCTGGAGTGCTAACCTCAGAAAAGTGACATTTTATGACTTCACCGCTAGCCACACAGCCCAAGCCTTTGCTTTCTCTCTTCAATTAGTTAAACATCTCAGTTTGAAAGGACTAATTATGTTCCTGTTTATTGTTTGCCGTATATGCTAAATGTTTTCTATATGTAAAGCTAAGCAGTGGGGATGGCGGAAGAAAGGATCACCCCAAATGCATGCTATTTAATTATTTAAAATGATGGGTGTAGATCCTGTGGGGTTAAGTGGATTGTTGTATTCGGTCATATCCATCACTCGCAGCGCAGTGAGGAGGAGAAACTGGCTCATGCAAATTCTTTTGTTAGCCCTAGGAGCATAATCTAATTCCTCTGGAAATTTGTTCTTTAAGAACACATTCCTCTGAACAGCAATATTGATTAACCCATGCTTAAATGTAAAGCTACATGTTTACCCACTTCTGTGTGGTTTCTTGTTGGTTTTGTGTTTTGTTTCTTTAAGTAAAGGGAGCGTTTTGTAATGCAGTAGCACCTAAATGCAAGTGAGAGCTGAGGGTGAGTGTGGACATAGAGATGGTGCATGGAGGGCAGTCTTGCTTTGGCTCTGCAGCAGCAGGTCAAGAGTTTGCACAATGGCAGGTGGTCCAAACCATCTCCGGCTTTGGGAATCCATTGGGATATCTGAAGGGCATCCTCTGTTCAGAGGACAGGTGCTCTGCGTTTTCAGCATGTTAAGGATTCTGAAAGTCATTCAGACTTTGCTCTTGGAAGTATCTGAGGTGACTAGATAATTTTCCTGGCCATGGGGCTCTGTACTTGAGAAAGTGTCGCTGCAGAGCTGTGAATGCCTTCTATCTGTGACAGCATAGGTGTAAGAAGCTTTCTGATCCCACAGCCATGGACAGAAGTCTGCTCGGAGTCCCACAAGATGAGGATCGGATCATGTAAATAGCAGCTGATGCAGTTGTTGGAGAGGCCTCTATTTTTCCTTTCAGCTCATTTTATAGCATTTTGGCCAGGTTGGAGAGGGAAGGTTTCCGATGGAAAATCTGCTGTCCTGTCCTTTTATTCTGCCTTATTTGGATAAAAATTAGAAGGCTGTCCTTTTTTTTTTTTTTTAATTATTTTTTATTTGGCAGTTCAAAGTGAAGCAAATGCGATATTTTTGGGAAAGGCTTGGAAATGGCCCTGTAGAAGGAATGTTATCTAAAGGGTAAAACTCTCTGACTGTGTTATGTTTAAAGATGTCAGTATTTGAATTTGACCTTTTCTTTTTAAATGAGAGACTTCATATCTGGATTTAAACCAAAACCATATCAAACACAAAGGGACAGGGTTGTTCTGTCACAAACAACATCTGTAGAGCCGGAGGGAAGGGCTGGGCAGCATGGAGTGTGCGGCCTGACATGGGGGCCATGGAGGTGTCAGCATCCTGAACCTGCTGCAGGAGGGTAGAGAGCAAGGGGGCAGTTGGGAAGAGAACTTCTGTCAAGCTCAGATGAAGCTCATACAGCCCCTGTGTCCTCACAGTGGTTGAGGAGTGGGCATTAAGAGTTGCTCCTTAGCTCGATATGGAATTGGAGACCACTGCAAAGGGGTGCGGCAGCAGCCTGAAGGAGGAGATGGAGTAAATGAGTCCAAAGATGTGGTTTGGGAGCTAGCTGTTATTTTTAACAGCCAGTTTCATTGAACTGGATTGAACTCCCTCCAGCGTGGCATTGATGATGGTGCCTGGAGCTGTAAAGATTGTATTTTGATCAGCAAGTCAAAAGCAAGTCTACCACTAGTTATGAATACATTTTCAGAATTGCAAGCACAGGAGATCCCAGAATAATAATGGACAGAAAAAGTTGCCTGAAGGAACCAGATTCCTCGATAAATGCTGGAGGAGGTGTAGACCTGAATTTTGCACTCCTTCCCACTTCAGCTTTTTAAAATGTGCAAGCAGATTTAGTTCCTGAGTTTTGAACCTGTTGAAATCCTGAGCAGACATAATGCAAGGTGGCAGGAAACCCAGCAACGGTGAAGTTTTAAAAATACAGATAGATCAATTGTAGATGTGTGGGATAAATGAAAAAGTGTGTGTGTTCTGTGCTGTATGTTGTTGACCCAGTTGGTTATTCAATGATGAAGTCTGATCTGTATGTTTCGAATGACAGATCTGGGTTCTGATGTGCGTATGATTAGATTAAGACAGTGTAGTAAACCTTAATGGTGCATGAAAAGCTACTGCTGGATTTGCAGTAATACATACTTTTCTGCCTTAGAACAGCATGAACAGTACTTTATGGTTGTATAACTCCTTCCAGACGAGGAGTCCAAGAGTGCTTTGTAAATGCTAACAAGTTTGGCCCCGTGGCATATTTATAAGCCTGAGAAGTAGTGTTATTCCCCCTTTTTTTTATGGTTTGGATGTTGACTAGCCTAAGTATGCAAAGAGCAGGCAGCAGAGCTTTTATCTCCTGGTCCTCAGTCCTGGGCCTTATCTGCAGGACTCGGAAGGCTTCCTAAGTGTGTCTGAGGCACGCTTAGAAATTTACTGCAGATTCAGTCCAGCAAAAGGGGTGTTTTTTGCAAACCTCTGGGTATCCTTTGTAAAGCAAAAAGCATTGTAATTATTTGATGGTTATTTCATGCTCGCCTTTTCGTTCTACAGCAACAGAGATTGAAGCTAATCCTCTAGTGGAATGAAATCAGTTTGGGCATTATGAATATAGTTTCCTTGCCCAGAACAGAGAGGCTAAACTAATGTGAATGAAAAATCCTGTTATCTTTACATGGGAGTTGCAGGTGGGTAAGGAATGTGAGGTCAGCTGGGATTGGGAGCAGTTAATTGCCTGTGTCAAAGGGCAGTGAGAGTGATGCCTGTGAAAAATGCCTTGCAAAGTAGGTAGGATCAGGCGCTGATGGGCACATGCAGATTTTTCTCTAGGAGCTTCTTTATCACAGAATGTCTTCATGATTTGTACAGATTTATGTAGTGGGGTGTTCTGCAAGATGAGCACTGTGTGGATTGTAGGTAAATTTTATACATATCTTGTGTGTGAATTCAGTGTTTGGTGACAACTGCCAGAAGGACAGCTCTAGACGGAGAAGTCCCTCTTTGGCTGTAGGATAAGCATATGCAAGCAGACATTTCACATACTGCTTTCACATTCCGAATCTGAAAAGCTGCTTCCAGATCTCTACTTTTTCAGGGACTGGAGACCAGGGAGGATCCCAAGGAGTCTGGTAAGTTATAGATGTGGAGGTAGTGATGTTCATGATGTGGCCATGCATCTGCTAGCAGAATTTGTTGTTAGAATGAGCAGCATTTGTGGTCTCAAATCACAGAATCATAGAGTACTTTGGGTTGCAAGTGACCTTTAAAGATTACCTAGTCCAATGCCACAGCAGTGAGCAGTAACATCTTCAACTACATCAGGTTACCCCAAGCCCCATCCAGCCTGAACTTGAATGTTTCCAGGGATGGGCATCCTGTTCCAGTGTCTCACCACCCTCATAATAAAAAATTTCTTCCTTATATCTATCTAAATCTGCCCTCTTTTAGTTTAAAACCATTAGTCCTTGTCCTGTTGCAACAGGCCCTACTAAAATGTCCCCATCTTTCTTATAAGCCCTGTTTAAGTACTGAAAAGCCACAATAAGGTCTCCCTAGAGCCTTCTTTTCTCCACACTGAACAATCCCAGCTCTCTCAGTCTGTCTTCATAGTAGAGTTGCTCCAGCCCTCAGAGCATCCTGTGGCCCTTCTCTGTACCTGCTCCAACAGGTCCATGTTTTTCCTGTGCTGAGGGCTCCAGAGCTGGACACACGATACTCCAGGTGGATCTCTTGAGAGTGTTGTAGAGGGGCAGAATCTTCTCCCTTGACCTGCTGATCACACTTCTTTTGGTGCAGCCCAGGATATGATTGGCTTTCTAGGCTGCGAGTGCACACTGCTTTTTATCCACAAATACTCCCTCTTGGCCCGCGGTGGTCAAGCCAGAAGACTAAGGAGCTCCTGAAGCTGTTTTTTGAGCTCCAGATTGAGTGGCATAGTGACTGTAGTGGAAATCTGGTGGTGAGGATTTGAAACAGGAAAACATACCTGTGTTTTCTACAGTAGTTTCATTAGAACAAGCGTGGGGAATTTCCTAGGAAGATTTACATGTGGTTGATTATTATTTTGTTGGCACGATGGAGACTGCAATAATAAGTTAGTTGGCACTTGAAAAAAGGTGCTGATTTTCTTTTTTTTTTCAGAGGAACTGCTTTGTTTACTTTGTCTTTCCACATGTAGATCAGACTCGTCTCAGATTTTGAGATATTACCGCATTGAAGGTATTACAGCACTTTTTTGAGGCTGTTTACATGCAGCAACTGAGTTATACCAAAGGTGAATTTAGCTCATGGTCTTCTGCTGTGCAGGCTATGACCGCGTGAACATGAAGAAGGTTGGTTGATTTCCAGCAAATTGATTCTAAACATATAAGTGGCATCTGTGGTCAGAAGCAGAAGGAAGGAAAGATCTGAAGTGTGTGTTAATGTATATTATCTGAATGACTTCAGGAAGACAATCTCTGACATCAGTATTCCCTTCTACCATGACATCCACAGGCCCAAAAGTATGAGAGCTGTACTACACCATGTGTTCTGGTGGTGAAATTATGTTCAGTGTATTGCTGCACTTCAGATACGTGTCTCAGTGAGTTAAATGGCATTAAAGCAGTTGGCTGCTCCATGTGACTGGCCTGTGTTTTTAGTGTGATTCTGGTATATTAAATGCTACATTGGCATGTGACTTTTTTCCTTATCTGGCTACTTCTGGACCATAACCTAGCCTTAGCTCTTCAGCACAGAACAAAAACTTTTCTGAAACACTGTTTGCTAAAGGGTACAGATAACAAACTTCAGGTGATTAGCAAGAGGTTTTGGCAAGTCATGCCGATACACAGAGTATTTCAGTAAGTGACGTGGCATCTTTGCCAAGCCAGGAGCCGGAGCATCCTATAGAGAGGCTCTTAGTTGAATGTGCAGTGCTTAATCTTTATAATACAGCCCATAATGTGTAGTGAAAGATCGAGATAATGCAAGAAAATAGTTATTTATCTGGGATTAGCCTACATAAAACACTTACACTGAGGAGAAAGTAGGCCAGAACACCATTCTTTTGTAAATGCTGGTGATGAATTGTGACCTGATCCAGAATCTTTTGTAGTCAAAAGACCCTTTGTAGTTCCTTCAGTGAATGGACTTTGAACCCTGGGCTTTGGCTTAGTGTGGACTCTTTGGACCCCTGGACTTTGGCTTACCACTACGGTCTATGTGTTTAAGTGTTCTCATTGCAAAGGGAAAAGTCTTAGTTTAAAAAAGTAACAAAATCCACTTCAGGTCCTCAAGTACGCAAACAAGCATGCCGAACAAACAGAGTGCAATTAATATAATGTTTGTAACAAACTCTCAGGTTGGCTAGTTATCAATGCCTCCTTATGAAGAATAGCCTGCCTGCTTTTCTGAATGCCTGCTCTGCTAGTGGTGCACAAGGCATTTTCCTGATGATTTATTATGGTGGGAGCTACAGAGTAATCCTTAGTAAATAGATTTATACATGTGACGCTCTACTGAATGGGAGATTTATACTTGGCTGTTCCATGTCTGCTTATTACCATATGATCTTTCATTGGATGCAATTACATGTCTGCCTCTACTCTTTAAAGTTGAGAAAGGTTTCACAATATTGCTATCTTCTTCTGCTCAGCAGAACCTCACAAAGAGGCACTTTCCAACATGATGGATAGAGTTTGCAGGTGGCTTTATCCCTGGTAGGCCTGGTTGTGTGAAGGTTTTGGCTATTAGCAAGACTCATAGTACTGTTATGCTGATGGTGTTTTAGAAGTTGAGCTTAACTTTGCCAGCTGCCTGAGCTCTCACAGAATTTTGCACTGCAGAACTGACATGGTCTTATAGGCTATTAATTGGGAAGATCCTTGTTAACTCTTAGAGGTCTTACAGGATGTGTAGGTCTTTCCTCTTGATGAGATTAGTGTAACATATTCATTACACCAGCTGAAGATCAGAACAGAGCATTTTCTTTGACATTAGAATTTATATTTTTATCAGCTGGTATTTTTCATCTAGTTTCTTTGGCACAGATTCTTGTGCTACTATTTACTCTCCTATCTGCCACATTTTTAATCATAAAACATTCTCATTAGACTAAAATGATTTCTTTTCCCCTTTGGAAATTAGGATGATGCAAAGTCTTTTCAAAACAGTGGCTTAAAGCAGTAAGATCTGCTAGGTATTTTACTTAGTATAGATATTCCAGGAGACACCCTGGCTGCACTTAAGTCTGTGGCAAAACTTCCCTTGGTTTTGGAAGGACTAGGTTTTCACTTCTTATTTTCCATTTGCCCATAACTTTTCATTCCTGGCTAGTGCGTATTACATCTTTAATGATTTCATTTCGACATGGCTTTTAGAAACTGTGACCTTTTTTGTCCACGGTCAAGCCCTGTGTTGCTGCACCCTTGTGATCTGAGACCTCATTCATAAACATTTCTCCAAACAGGGCTCTTTATCCTGTGTCCGGGGATGGAGAGAATCCCTAACAATAGTGAGGCTGAGACAAAAGCACCCATTGTGGAGGGTGCGACGGGGCGGGAGCATGGAGGGGCCCAGGAGCCTTGGTGGGCTGGGACCATTGTGCCCATAATTGGATTTCTGCTGGCGGTGGCCATACGGTGGGAGTGGGGCCTGCCAGGGCAGGCATGCCTGCTGCAATAAACCTGGCACTGATTGGAGGAGGCAGATGACCTTTAAAGCCCATGTTGTGGAGCAAGACCTAATACGGTACAAATGCACCAGGTTGCAACTTTATCAGTGATTAGACACAGAGATAAGCCTCAGCACATTGCCTAATCTGCAGAGCCTAATTCCAGGCATTGAAACCAGGGATGCTGATGCAGACGGGGTGTCCGTTTAGTCTGAGTGAGCTGTGGCGACTGCAGGCAATGTGATAGGGAGCTTCTTGATAACCTGGGTCTAGGGTACATTCTGATCAGCCTCTGCTGTGGGGGTGCTGGGACAGGGAAGCAGGCACTGAAAGTTGGCACTGGGGAGAGCATCATACAGCTGTTAACTTCAAACCCAGCTTAACTTCTGTGATGATGATCAGAAGAGTATTTTCAGTGAGCAGGGATTGGTCCTTCCTGACAGAAATAAGGTGAAGGCTACAGCCTGAAGCACCTTACCAAGTGGGGTATTTAAGGGGGCACCAAAATCTGTATTTCCATTTTTCCATCTGAGACTGTTCCTGGGTGCTCTGGACCTGGTTTTGCTCTTCTTTTGGACAGGGTAGCCTTTCTTGCGGCAGGGTAAAGGCTAAAATGGGTTTGGCCCATTGTGATTGATCCATGCTGGATGTTTCAGGCTGTTGCTGAATCCTACTAATGTGTCTACATGAATGGTGGTGGAAAATGTTAGAGGTTGCAAGCAAAGATGAATCGCCATAGGGCAAGGGTTAAGACAGCATAGCAAGTGTGCTGCTGTGGTATGCGCTGTTATTGGATTTCCTCCAAGGATTGCTCTTTGAGGAGCTCTGGCCTCACGGCATGCTCCAGAGACCTGCTGTTTGATGCCATCCTTTAAACGTAATGTGTTAGCCTCCAGTTGGATTGTATACAGATGTTGGTCTGTGTTACAAATATATGCATTGAAATGTTTGGCAGATTCACACTGCAAATCCAGACAAGCCCATGCAACCCTAACTTTTAAATCCATGGCTTGGAAATCTGCCTCCAAGAGCCACTGCAGACTTCCTTATCCTGCAGTCTCTTGGTGGCATCTACCTTGTCTTCAGATCCACTTAGACAAATACATAAATATGATCTAAGAAACCATCTTGCTAATAGCCGCAGTCTCTTAACTTTATCAATTGGAGGAGCTCTTTTTGACCTTCATTTGGGCAACCTGGCATTAAACTAATCCCACCCGAGCGCTGTAGTGTCTGGGTGACCTTTTTTGTTTTTATTTTTTAAATCTTGTAAAATGGTGTTACTGAAGTTGCTGCATCCCACTGCCTTTGCCCCTTGCCTCCAGGCAAAACCCATGTGGGATTCCTGCTTCTCTAGCTTTCTCTTAGCCCTTCATAACTGTGTTTTGACAGGTGTTTTGGAACACCGTGGCTCTGCATTTGGGGCTGAAAAGGGGTGAGAAGCTTTATTTGTTATAAGAGAAGAAGTATCACTGGGATAACGTGCCACCAAGAGGTGGCAGGCCATAGAAATTCCCTAGGAGAAACCACAGCCTTGTCTCTGTGATGTTAAGCTCTCCAGTTGTTAAGAGGCAACGGGGAGATGTTATATTCTCCATTGGTCTGTTCAGAACTGGAGAGTGACGTGGCCAAGGCTGAGCTATAGGTGAGACCCCGGTAGGTCTCAGGCCAGGGCCCCCACCCCTGGGAGAGCACCTTGTTGGACTACTGTATCAGCTTCCCTGCGGCTTTACATTGTTTTCCTTTTATCACCCAGCCACGGCTTGTTGTCGGTCTGTCTTTTGCCTCCAGAGTTTTGGAGAGGAGCCACTGGCTTCCCTTGCTGTACAAGGCGGCTCTGCATTAACTATTCGTCTCCTCTGGCTAAAGAGGTGTGAATCTGAAGAGGAAATTTCTGTTGCTTTGAGCAAATCTGGGCCTGGTTTTGTGAAGTCAAAATCTGTGAACAGCAAACGATGATACAGACTGTGTGTCTGGTGCCAGGTGGCCTGTCCAGGCCCACTTGGCTGTCTTCCCTGCAGGTCTAAAATGAGTATCATTCCACTAACCTTGTGTTTCATGCATCATCTTTCCTCGGGGTAGGATTGAACTTGTTTCTAGGGGTGCTTGGACGAGATAAAGTGGGAGCTGAAGTGGGGAGAGGTTGCTAAGCTCTGTTGCTTGTCTGCAGTGGGCAGTATGTGTGAAGGTTTCCTGATGCAAACTTTGGCCTTGCATATAGGATCATAGAATAGTTAGGATTGGCAAGGACCTTAAGATCATCCAGTTCCAAACCTCTGCCATAGGCAGGGCCACCTCACACTAGACCATGTCACCCAAGGCTCTGTCCAACCTGGCCTTGAACGCCACCAGGGATGGAGCATTCACCACTTCTTTGGACAGCCCATTCCAGTGCCTCACCACCCTCACAGTAAAGAACTTCCTCCTTATATCCAATCTAAACTTCCCCTGTTGAAGTTTTAACCCATTGTCCCTTGTCCTATCACTACAGTCCCTGATGAAGAGTCCCTCTCTAGCATCCTTGTAGGCTTCCTTCGGATACTCTGCTGGTTTTGTTTTCTACTTGCATCTGATGCAGCCGGAGCACACTTTGCTCCAGAGCAATGTTACTGCTGGGAGCTCATCAGAGTAGGATTGGACCTAAAGCTTTTAGAGAAGCCTAAAGCTTTCTGCAGCAGAAGAGGAGAACTCCCTGTTTGCTCCATTGTCTTGGGAAGTGATGGTGTGACTTCCCACCCACTTCCTCAGCGGTAAGGACAGCACAAGCTGTCCTTGAGATGGTTGAGATAACTTGTATTTGAGGCTTACTGAGCAGCGTGCTCTTCGCTGCCTGCTGGCATCTCCTTCCTCTGAGCCGGCAGCATTGCAGTGCTCCGCTGCACAGCCTCTTCCTCACCCACCCGCGGCGATGGGGGCTCCTGGGGCGTGCCATGGGGCCAGGCAATACTTTGTTCACTAATCCCCAGACAGTGTGGCCTTAGTTAAATAAATCCATGCCTATAGGCAGCTTTGTGAGGCTCATTATAATACTAATTCAGTTGAATTCCTAGTTGGAGACCAGTGGATTTGTGTGGGTATTGGAAGTTAGTGTAAATTTCTTAGGGTGAAGGAACCATCCACTGAAAGCTGCTTTGGGGAAAGAGGCTGAAATGACATCAGAATCTCAAAAAACCCCCAAAGATGTCTGTAAAATAAAATTTTAGATGTGTTATAAAGCTGGTGTATTGCTTCAGATCAGCTAGGGGGTGAAATTATTCTTTTAGTTGACTTTTTGTACAACATCAGCAAGAGAACTGTGTAAACACGTCCACAGATGAAGAGATATCTCTGTCATGAAATACTAGGGAGGACAGTTATCAAGCCCAAGTCCAGTGCTATTTCTTTGGGTTAGGTGAGCCGGCTGCTTTAGATAATTTGAATTAAGGTTAAAAAAAGACAGCTGTCAAGAGAGAGAGAGAATCCAAAGGAAGCCCTGCCTGACCCCTCAATATCTGTGAAGAAATCTCAGCAATATCCTTCTTTGACCATTCAGGATTAGACACCTCCAGAGCAAACACAAATAATGATTATATCCTGTGTATTTTAATTTTGTTATTTGGAAGAAATAATCTGCCCACTCTCTGTATCATGTCCTCGCTTAGACTGGTGATCTCTTCTATTTATATTGCCTCTTCTGTTTGGAAGGACTATGCTGCAAGGGTTTAGTTCAGGGAGTGTTTTTGCATGTGTTTTTGTGTTGGTGTTGCACTCTATCATTGCTCTAATGGACCTCTGGAGGAATGTGATACAATAGTTAATGCTGGCTATGCTGTTAAATAATAGCTCCTTCAGGAAGGAAGTGAAGAATAATTTATGTACAGGAAAGCAGAACAGGTATACAGAGAACAATAAAAATAGGTAAGCTGTGATTTCATTAAAGCAGTTGAATCAACTCCTATAGCAGGAAATTGCTTGGGCTCTGTGATGCCTGCAGGTCCCTCCAGCATGCTGCCAGCAGTGACAGCTCCCTGAGGCTGGATGGCCAGGGCTCCAGGAGCTTGGGCTCTCAGGAGGACATGACAGGGAGTGGGGCAAAGCCTGGGAGCTGTTCAGCCAGTGCTGAGCACTGGCAAATGCATGCATCCAGCATCCCCAAAGCAACATCCTTGCAGATGCACTGTAAAAATCCCACATTTGTCAGGATTTCACAAGGGTGAGGGTGTTACCCCCTAAGTACAAATTTGGTATGAAGGGCACTGCTGGAGCTTGTTTATGTTGGGAATGGGCTATAAACTGTGACCTGCCTTTTGGTTGTACCAATACACTCATTCTTGTCTAAATAGATTTATGTGTTAGCGTACTTATAATCTGCTGGACACTCTCAACTTCTGTTTGGATAGCCTTCCTTTTGTATTTAAATGTAAATAAATACTGATGGAGTAGATGGGGCTTCATCTGGGCAGTGGGGCTGGAAAGGAGGCTGTGCCCTTGCTGTGTGCCTGTGAGCTCCTCAAATAAACATAGAGACCTTCTCAAGGGCTACTGGAAGAACTCCCCTGCCGTTAATTTTAAAAGTAACTTATCAATCAAAGCATATCTCTCACTTTCCTCCCTTTGGAATTCCATTTTTGAGGGAGGTTTACTTTTGCAGCGCACAGCTGAAATGTCAGATTTTGATTACTCCTTGCCTTTTGTCATAGAGATGTATTATTTAAGTGTAAATACTTTCACATGAGAAGTGGTATCCTGTGTCTAAGCTGTTAGGAACTGATCACCGTTTATCTTGCTGAAGAAACTTCTTGGCCCTTCTGCAGGCTTCACGTGACCCCCTGTGCCCCAGCACCTCTCTCCCTGTTTCACACATGTACTGGAACCCCTGCAAAGCCTCTCAAGCAGGGAAGACATGAAAGCAAGGAAATCCCGGTTGCATTCTTGTAAAGAAGCAGACCACCTACGTGATGGGGCATCTGGGCACGTAGGTCAGCAGTGTATTTTGAAATTGTGGATTACCTGTGGTGGGGCTGCAGTTTACATTGCCGTACAGCGGGGGACTCGGTAATGCTATCTGATACTTCTGGTTACCGCACCGTTACTGCTTTTCTACTAAAGTTCAGATGGTAATTTTAAACCATGGGAAAGCATTTTTCCTCTTTGAAGAGCATTGTGAGTCACTTGTAGTCTCCTCCTTTGTTCCTTCTTTGAGTGCATCAGCCCTCGATCAGATTGTGGGTAGCCCACGATTCCACAGGTGGGGTGAGAGGGGGTTCCCATTGCTGAGATGGATGCACAGGGCAGAGGGGGCTGGCATCGTTTGACTCATGTGGATGTGGGGGCAGGAATGAGAACAGCCACATTTGAATTATTGTCAGATCAAATTAACCAGCATTTTAGAAGAGGATTTTTGCATATTCACAAGTTACAGTTATGTCAAGAAAATACTAATTGCCTGCAATTTTCCCTTTACCCCCTCTCACCTCTCAGCGTATCTGTGTTTCCTCGCTGAATAATATTCCACCTCTCTGGAAATGTAGTCAAACGCCTGCATGTATTTCAGTGGAAATGTCATTACAGTAAAAACGCTTAGTTTGTTACGTACTGTCAGGTGGTATTGATCCCTGCATAT
>JANHGB010041032.1:0-12905 GCA_026283785.1 Coracopsis vasa | reverse complement strand
AGGTTGGATGGGGCTTGGAGCAACCTGCTCTAGTGGAAGGTGTCCCGGCCCGTGGCAGGGGTTAGAACTGGATAAGCTTTAAGGTCTCTTCCATCCCAATCTGTTCCATGATAAATGAGACAAGCACGGCATTCCCAGGCAGCTGCAAACCAGAGCAGGCACCTCTCCCATCAGGAATTGAAGCTGCAAAATGGAAACGGAGGGGAGTGTGGTGTGTGCATCATTATTATTATTAATAATAATAGCATTAGCATTATTACAATCATATTATAATAACTATAAATAATAATATAAATACATAATTTGTTCTATAATAAAATAATAATATATTATGATAACCTATATAAAAATGATTATTATATTATTGTAATAATAGTATTAATATTACTGTTAATATTAAAATAACCAAACCCCCCACCCCACTCTGTGCTTTGGCCAGTGTGCCTGGAGCCGAGCGTGGCCACAGGGAGGGTGACAGGGGCAACGCAGGCAGGAGCCTTGGACTTCGTTAGGATTCAGCCCTTAGATCTCTCCTTTCTCTCTGATGGCTGAGTGTGATTGACACTTACAAATTACCCAGCCAAAAGTGTCGAGTCTTTGACCCCTGAGTAACATCTTTGGCAAGCCTGAGATTTGCCAGCATTTTGTCATCTAATTACTACAAATCCCTTGGAAATTCACTGGCTGGTGAATTTTTAATGCAGGACAATTTCAATGTGATGCATCGCCCAGATGGGCACACGCGCGCCTGCTCCTTCCCTCTCCCCCCCCATCGCCTCTGCTCCTTCCCTTTCTTCTCCTTTCCTTTCTCCCATTCCTCCCCCCATCCTGTTTCTTACCTCCCTCGTACCCCTGTGTATCTGTATTCATGGCATCTCATCCCTTCCCTGTGCTCTCCATCCCACTGGCTGTGCCTGGGATGGAGCCAGGCACTTTGTGTGTCCCCCAGCCTGGTAGCAGCAGCTCGGATCCCACTCTGTGTCTCACTGATGGTGACAGGGAGCTGCTACATGACATTCATTTTATGCTTCCATCTTCCTAGGTCTCTCGCTGATGGATGGATGGATGGATGGATGGATGGATGGATGGAGAAGCCTCCACTGAAGACCCAGCAGCCAGCACACTTGTTGCAGCACCGTCCACTCCAATGAACCCAAGGGATGATTTATGCCATGCATCCAGGTCTTGGTATTCCCAGCCTTTTAAACAGACCTTGAATTCAGAGCAGAAGGAAGAGCCCTTGCTGCTGGCAGCCTCCTGCCTGAGGATCACTGCTTAAATCAAGGCAGGGATGTGACTCCCCTCCTCTCGGGAACCACCCTACATGGGGCCATGGATGCTGACCCCAGGGACTCTGGCACAACCTGCTTTTAACATCTCCATTCAGTGCTGTTTCTGTACATTAAAAACCTCGGGTGTATTTGAAGTTTCCCAACTGGAACCACATCCCAGGTTTGTTTGGATTTGTTTGTTTAACCCCCGAGGCAGTTTCTTTGCTCTGATGGGGAGATAAGCCTGGTTTAGGAGGGAGGCCTGGGCTTTGCCGCATTCCGCTTTGTGCCTCTGTCATTCCTGTCCCCACACTCAGGCAATCGCCTCCCGGCTCTCCCTTCCCAGCTTTTCAAAGGGAAAGAGGCTTTGCTTTGCAACCAGGGTACCGCTTTACATATGTACGCAGCTGATAAAGTATTTTCACTTCGCCCCTTTCCCCTCTGGGAATCGCTGTCTTACGGCAAAACTGGTTTGTCTGACAAGGGCTGCAGCAGATTACACGTGTTGGCTGCAAACACTGGCCCTTTTCTTCCCCCCTTTTCTTTCCCTTTTGGAGAATCACATCCCTTTAAAAGAAAAGGAATCTCTATCTCTGCACTGCCCTGGCTGCCTTCTGCCTCCCGGCCCCAAGAGCAGCCCCGTTGTGGTGTCAGACCTCCTGAGGTGATGGCATCGCCTGCTTCTGTGCCACTGGGTTTGCTCATGGGGGCTGAATTTGAGCCTGGGTACACAAAAGTGCTGCTGAGGCTGGTGGGGGTGAGCACTTCAGTTGGGGTGGGCTGGGGTTTGGCTTGGGAGCCCTCGGCATCAGCATCCGCAGGGACCAGCGGGACTCAGAGGAGCGATGTCCTTTGGGGCTTGGAGCAGCCTGGTCTAGTGAAGGTCCCATCAGTAGCACAGTCTGACTCCACACTGAGGACACCATCCTTCTGGGCATTTTGATGCCTGAGGACACAGAGGGGTGATGCAGAGCCCAACCTGCTCTTTCCCAAGTCAGTGTTCTCTTTTTTTCCCTGCCATCTCCACATCTTCCCTCATGAAATCCCATCAAAGCAACAGGTCCAGGTCTAAGGAATGCTTTGCTTCTCCTAAGCTGGTTGTGATAATGACCTGTGTGCTCTCAGCTGAAACCTGCCATGGCTGCACTGAGCAAAGCGAGTCCAAGGCCTGTAGCTTCATGGGATGGATGGGGGGAACCAGAGATGGGAAATATAGGGAAGGAAGCAGCTGGAAACAGCCCTTGCTGCAGTGTTCCCCAGGTTGGGACCAGCCTCCAGCCCTTCTGGGCTGCCTCTTCTGCTCTGTAGTTGTCCCTCAGCCCAAAGCCATTCACTCTGGGGACATCTCTTCCTGCTCTCAGTACCATTTCCAGCTTCTCTGTGCCTTGTTCAAGCAGGGAATGGATGCTGCATCCTGTCCTGCAGATGTGGCCACAGTCCTGGTGTACCTGGTGATGTAGCAATGATCCTGCTTGGTCCTTTTCCCAGTCTTCCATCTTCTCCCAATCATTTCTGACCATCAGCCTCCCATTACTTAACCCTACTCTTGTTTCTTATAGAGTCTGATGGCCTGGAGATGTTCGGGGGCAGAGGGGGGGAACATGATGGGTCCAGGCAGGGGCCACCTGCATCCCAACACATCCCCAGGGTCTTCCCAGGCCTGGAAAGGTCCCGGTGCCACCAGCAGCCCATGGCATTCCATAAACCCATTGCTCCCATCGCACTGCAACGCATGGGTAAGTCAGAAGCAATTAGTGCCGCTTGCTACAGCGAGTAACACCCAAATGCCAAAGAACAGCAAAGCCATTAAGATGTGGGTTTAGTGCATGTTTGCAGCCGAAGCCTCTGTGCTCAACTGTGGGGGGATGCAGCACTGAAACACTGGGTGAAGCCTTTCCCCTGTTCCCTGCCTCAGTTTCCCCTCTATCACCTCTATAAGGGATGCTACATAGGGAAAAACACATAGTTGAGTGGATGGGAGAGGCCACATCCTTGTGGGATGGGTAAAGGCTGCCAGGGGACACCCAGTCTGATTTAGAGCTTCAAATCAGATGAGTTGCAATGAGCTGAAGGGCTGACCCTGCCCTGGGCGTCCCCCCCAAGCACTCCAGCACTCCCAAACCTATGTCCTGGAGGCTATAGCCAGAGTTAGAGGCAGTGAGTCCCACAGCAGGACCACGCTGCACCAACCTGCTTCCCATCCCTGCACTGAACAGGAGAGGGAGAGCACGAGGGAAAGGACATGTCAAATCAATCATATTTAAACAAAAGTCTCCTTGGCCCAAGGGCCCTTTTAAAAGCTGCTTATTTAATTAAAAGTCCCATTTTCCATATTTATGGCCCTTATTCAGTTCAGTATTAACCGCCTGGGCCAGGGCTGGTTTGTTCTTTGGGAAGAGGCGGTGTTGGGAGGTTCATTAGGGGTTTATCAGACAGCCGAGGAGCCCTCCAGATGGATGGAGGGAGGGATGTGGGACAGCACAGAGGGCTTATGCTGGTACCTGGGATGGCACCAGCTCTTCAGGGCCACCTCCATCACCTTTGGGCGGGATGCAGGGAAATGGGGTTAGAAGGGATTTGGGGGTGTTGGGATGGTGTGAGACAGGCAGGCACTGTGCGTGCCCTCACATCAGGAAACAGCCTCAAATCCAACCCTGGGCACAGCTTATCCCCCCAGTGCCCCTAAATTGCAGCAGGGTAATCATAAAGCACCTCAGTTTTGCCCCAGAGTCATGGACCATCACTGGCTCCTGGACATCACTTCCTCCAGGACATTATTCCCAGCAGCTCCATGGGCAATCCCTGCTGGCGTATGGCAGCCAGAGCTGTATGGGATCCGTGGAGGACTCATCAGCCAGCCATGGTGTCAATACACCATCCCTTGGGAGCGGAGGGAAGGACCTCAGGGCAGGTGGAGATGGACCTTAAGGGTAGACACAACTTGGAAGAGGACCAAAGCAGCACAGCTGGCTGCAATGAGTTGGAGATGCCTTCAGGAGATGAGGGAATGAGGGGAACCTGGAGCTTATATAGGCTGCTGGGGTTGAATCCAGTTGTTCCAAGGAGAAGCAGTATGTCCTGGTTGTGATGGCAGCAACAAGAGGAAGAGGAAGAGGAAGGACCACCGTGTCAAGGAGAAGGTACTGAGCTGGGGAGGGATGGTTCATGCTGGATGGGGTGTCAGTGCTCTCTGTCTGGTGTCTGTTCTCCTTTCCTGTTGGTGGTTCCTTTACCTGACTCTGTCGTACAGGCACTTGGCTCAATGTGATTGTGACCTTAGTTGGATGATTGGGTGATGTCCAACTGCTTCAACCTGCTCCCACATGGTGCTATGCAAGGGGCAGGAGGGGTCTGCCCTGGGTGGTTTGTAGGTCATGGTCAAGTGGTTGCTGTATGTTCTTTTACAAGCAGTAATGAAGCAAGTGTTGACCTGGGCTCCATGGCTCTGCTAGAAGCAAGGTTGGTTGGAAGAACTTGCCCAGGATCATCATGTAGCTGTGGATCTGGGGAAGCTGGAAGCTACCTTAGGCCAGCAGTTTCCCTGTGCTAAAGTGCTCTTCTTCCATGTGCTCCTTGTTCTCCACCTGACCCAAGGGCAGCTCTCGCAGCACAGGGCGATGGCTTTGAGTTGCCACCATCAAGGTGATGATCTCCAAGGGGAACACTGTGGAGCACAGCTCCAGGAGGTGTCCATGGGCTGCAGTGCTCACCCTTGCCATGGTGAGTGTGGCTCACCTGGGTAGACAGCCAAGCTTGCTCTGAACCCTGTCCACCCTTGTCCCTTTATGTGTTGGATGACACCACTATACATCCCAGTGGCAACCTGGCACACCGGGTACCACCAGAGGATGCAGAGGGGGAGATAATGGCAGCATCTCCCCTTCCACCCCACCGCAGTCAACACAAACCAAGCCCTCCTTTTCCTCCCCATCCCAAATAACCCAACACAAACCAGGCAGCGGAGCCCAACGGGAAGGATGGGAATGAACCGGAGGCAGCGATTTCCTCCCGGGAGCGGGATGGTGAGCCGGGAAGGGAGCGGGATGCCTGGGAAGGGCGAGGGGGGGGTTGGTGGTGGTGGTGGTGGTGGTGGTGGCAGGAGAGACACGGGGTTATCAGAGAAGTGTGAAGACAATAATGCAATCTGACATTTCTGAAATGAGACCCCCCGGTTGCCCTGGCAACGGCTCACGTGGGACCGGCTCCCGGGAGACGGCTCCGAGATGTGCTATAAATGATGTTTGATTAGAATTTAAATCATTTAGGCGGAGAGCAGAGGGGCCTTTTGTCAGCATGGGGACCCGCGGGGGTCACCCCCCCCCAGCCGCACGGGCATGGGATGAGGGGGTCACCCCCTCGAGGTGATGCTCCTGCCCTCCCCACCACCGAGGGCTCTGACCTGCCCAGCCAGGAGAAGAGGGAGCTTGAGGCCAAACACGGCCAGGGAGGAAGATGCCTCGTGCGAGCCCTAGGGAGGGAGCTGGTATCTCAACAGCATCACCTGAATGGGTTTTCTTTGCCCCTGAGCTGGTGTGGGGATGCTGAGGTCTTCCCATGGCTTCCACCAGCTGAGAACGTGGCCCTCGGCTGTTTCAGTGCTCTAATTGAGATAACAGCACTTGAGACTCAATTGTGCCTCCCTGAAAAGTTTCCTTACGGAGCAGGGACTGAAGCGTGTTATTAGGTCCAAGTAGAGTGTCATCCCCACGTTGCCTTCCGGGATGGGTCCGGGTTCTCCCCACCATGGCCCAGGTAAGCTCTCCACCATGGCCCAGGTAAGCTCTCCACCATCCAGCCCCATTAAGAGGAGCTGTTTGGGGCAAGGATCTCTCTGGATAACTCTGCACTGGGTGTTTCTTGCTCTTCCCAGCTCCTTGGTGCATGCAGTGAAGTCATCTTTGCTGCACAAGGTCTTCCCTGTGATGGAGTGTGTTTTCCTGGCTCCAGGGGCATGGAGGACTTCACGCATGGAGCAACGGAGATTGAGATGGGGTCAGCCACATGGTTCATGTTCCTGTCATGCCAAAGCTGCAGTTCCTGGGCTCATTGGATGAGTGGTGGTAATGAAATGCAGGGAAGTGTCAAGATCTTTGCTTTGCTGCAGCCTTCTGGTGCAAAGGGGTTGTGGCTCACTCTGGTTCTCAGATGAGCCCAGTCTTGCTCATCCAATTCGATCAGGTGATGATGTAAAAGCATCTGGACCTTCTTCTGAGGTCTCATGAGCGGTGCACAGAGAGGCCACCATCAAAACTGGGAGGCAGCCCTGTTCAGGGAGGCTGACTCCTTGGAGAAGGCCATTGTGCTGCCTTGCTATTGCTGTCTACCCAAAGGACATGGCTTGGTTGCACTGATGGGGGCTTCTTGCCTGCCATCTGCTTGTTCAAGTGCTGCAGAAGGCAGAAGCTGGGGAATGGCTCCATCAGCCTCCATGGACCTGCTTTGCCATGTGCTTGGGGAGGGATCCAGCACTCATTGATCCACTGAGCATCCCACCATTGGATCCAGCACTCGTTGATCCACTGAGCATCCCACCATTGGATCCAGCACTCGTTGATCCACTGAGCATCCCACCATTGGATCAGCTGAAGGAGCCACTTCTTTGCTTTAGCATCACCAAGCCTGAGCCCTGAGTGAGGGAGGAAAGTGGCTGATGTCCCAGGCAGTGGGGGGAATGGTGTTAAGAGCAGCAGCTAGCACGGACTTTGTTCTTGACAAGGACTTCAATTGCTCTTTAATGCCATGCTTTAGGCTCAATGAATCTTTAGAGCTTGTTTCTCAGCTTCCAGAACATGCCATCTGATCCTGAAATTAGAGCTAAACTAATAAGTCTCAACAAATATTAATCTAATGAATTTATCTTCTCTCTGTTTGTGGACGAGCAAAGAGGGAATTGCAATGTGCTCCTATGTATTAATTCTTTGAATGTATTCAACAAACCTTTCCTGACCACTTTAGTGAGTGGCTTGGTCATGAATATTCTAAGTCCAGGTTTTGTTTCATGGTTGTCATCACCCTTGTCAATCGAACCACAGATGCCCATTGGTTTGGGTGAAGAATTCAACCAAAGGGGTCATGGGTCTTGCATGTAAGGAGCCAGCTTTGGTGTAGGTTTTCCATCTCCTCATGGTGGGCTCTGGATGCCTGCAGGATGAGCTGGGTAGGAAGTGTTGCAGAGTGAATCTGGTTTGGGATCTGCAGGTCCCTTGGTGGTGTTTGCTGAGGTGAGGGATGCTCAGGGCTCAGCTTGGTGGCTGCAAGATGCTCCTTGACACCGCTGGGTGGTTTTGGTGGGATTCTCCCTGATGGTAACATCACTGCTGAACATCTGCTGTGTCTGTGGCATTGCCCATTGCTGGGTTCCCTGGTTCATTTGGTGACTGTTATAGAGTGATGTTGAGGTGCTCCTTAAGCAGCAAAATCACTGGTCCTGTGCTTTGTATGTACAGAGCCTGGGATGGATCAGGACCACAGGAACCCTGCTCAGCTGGAGTGTCCCCCCCCACCTTCCATAGCTCTACATCTACAAATGGAATGGGGTTTGGAAGCTGGAACCAGATCCCTGTCTGCTTCCCTGAGTCCCCAAGGGCAGAGCGATGCTGTTCCTCGCTGGGTTGGAGCCAGCTCTGCGCCCCAGCTGGGTGCTGGCAGTGACACCCCTTTCATTGGCACATGCTGGAAGTGCAAACAGGTTACAGGAATGGGCTTGTCAGGGGCAGGTCTGTGGATGCTGTCACCCTGTGCAGGCTGCTTGGAGCTGCTGCAGGGCTCCAAACCCAGCCCAGAGGTGGCTGGGCAGCAGCAAAGTGGGTTTAGGGAGCCCTCAGTACCCATGTTTTGCTTGCTGGGGCTTTGCTGCCTTCAATGGGCTGATGTGAGGATGCTGAGGATGGAGACCAACGTGGTGCTTTTAAATCAGTGCTGGGATTGACTGGGATTAATCCAAGTGATGGGGTAGCTCTGACTGGCAGCGTGCACCCAGTGTGCTGGTCATCCTATTGCATTGCCTCAGTGGAGATGTGCAGGGCTCTGGGATGGGCTTTGCTGATGTCCAGGCTTGTGGGGCTTGGGGATGTGCTCTGTGTGTGTTTTAATAGGGGCTGGTTGCAAAGTGGGAGCCCTGAGGCTCACTTGGCAGTCAGTGCCTGCATCCAGAGCAGGAGCAGCGGGACAGGCAGGGAAACCTCTGGCTCCAGTCTGAGGGTTTGGGTCCATGATGGTTATAGTGGGGGGGGATGCTCAGGCCCTGCCTCTCCTGTTGGGAACTGTCCCTGTGCTCTGCAGGCTCAGGGATGCCTTGTGCATCCCTGTTCCCCTGCTGTAGTTGGCCATGTGCTACCCAATGGGCAACCTGGGTATCCCCTCAGCAGGAGCAGGACCAGGCACAAGGGGACCAGGAGAGGAGCTGTTCCCTCCTCCATGCAAGGGCAAGAGTCGCCCATCAATCCCTGCAGGGGAACAACCTGACACTTGGATCTTGAGATTCCCCCTCGATGGTGTTTGGAAACATCTCCCCCCTCTTCCCTCCCTCCAAATCAAGCCACAATGAATAAGGGTTAATCACAGGCAGTTTGCCCTGCAGCTGGATGGGACTCGGTTGATGGGAGGATGTCAATCATGCCACAGGAGCTCCTCATGATGGTGATTTCTCCTGCCCCTTCCCAGACATCACAGGAGGCTTTTGCTTTGCCTTTGCTTTGCTTTGCCTTGCCCCTGGAGCCAGGCTGGGCAGGGCCAGGAGGACAGGACCAGGATCTCCTGCCCTGGTGCTGGATGTGGTGGCCAGCACAGACACAGGGATGCTCTTCTGTGCCCTCTGGCTCCTGAAGCTGTGGTTTGCTGGAGCAGGGCTCTCCCCTCAGCCAATGGTGTCTCCCTGTTTCCATGCACATCTCCTGCTCTCCATCCCATCCTATGCTGTGAGAGAGAAGGGGAGGGCAAGAGAGTCACTGACATGCACGTGGTCTCATGTCCTGATGGAGCACCTCCAGGCTGCTTTAGCTGGTTCCTCCTGCAGCATCAGCTCACTTGAAGTGCAGGGTTTCCAGCCTCCAGTTCCATTGGAGCTGCAGTGGCACATCACAAACAGCGTGGCCAGAGCTCCCCTGTCCCTCATGGTGAGGATGTGATGGGCAGGAGCTCATGGACCTGGGGATACCCTTCCTGTCCTCCCCACAGGCTGTGATGCCCCTCAATGGGGAGAGGAAGGCTGAACATCAGTGACCTCCTGTGCTAGTGGAGCCCAGGTCTATGCCCTGATGGGGAAGACTTCAACCCATGTCCCAAGGGATGGCATGGCAAGTGTCAGAAGTGGCTTTGGCAGCTGAAGAGTGAAGCTCTTGGTTGTGAATTGCCCAAAATGCAGCTATGTGCCTATAGGAAGTGATGACAGAATCCCCCAGGAAGTTGTTCTTCCTGGTCCCTGAGGCTCACCATGCAAGCCACCAGCTCTCCCTGGGAATGCCCTTGACAGAAATGGATTCACCATTGAGATGGGGCCAGGAGGAAAAAGGAACTGGGTTTGGTTTGGATCAGAAGAGAATGAAACATCTCCTCCAATGGACCCACCACCAAGCTTTGAGGCACTTAAACACAGCTCATGTGCTGCTGTTCTCTTGCTTTCGGGGCTCACCCTGTCCCTGCACCAGCCCCTGATCCCTCTGGATCCCGCTGGCAGAGCACTGAGGAGCAGGCTCCTGAGCTGAAGTGGTCCAGGGTAGTAAAGATGGATACAGAAGGGACATAAAAGTGAATACGTTGCTGTGTCTGATGGAAGGCAAAGTAAAAGGCAAACATTCCTGTTCCAGCAGTGGTGTCACAGGAGCCTCTTCAGCATTCCCGGGGATGGGAATTGGTTTCCTTTCCTTTTAGGTCTTCAGTTTGGGTGTTTTCAGATGCCCACCCATGTCTGGTGCATCCCTCCATGGGAAAGGCCACCTCAGGCTGGGGAGAGGCAGCCCCATCACCTCCCTCTGCTCCCTTCCTCCTTCAGCATGGGCATGGTGAGGGGAAAAGCTGCCTTGGCAGCTCAGCTGATGGTTGGGGTGCTTGGTAAGGCTGCCATGGAGGGCTGAGGGGTGATGCTGGTGTCACTTCTGGCATCCCGGCTTTCTGGAAGCTTGTATCTTGAACCCCTCCAATTCAACACTGCAGAGCCGAATCCAGCACAAGTGCTGGGAGAGGACCCAAGAGCTGGTGGTGGAAACACCATTGGAGGCCAATGGGAATGTTCCAGGAGATGAATGGTCCCAAAGGGGCTGTGATCAAGGTGCAGGGAGCCAGGAGCTGATGCTGATGCTGGAGCCGGTGGCTGGCAGAGGCTGGACCATCTCTGCTTGGGTTTGCATCCCGTGTTCCCCCTTTGTTCCTTCCTCACAGCCATGGCTCCAGTGCACGGCGGCACAGAGATGAGTGATGGCAGGAGGGAGGTGATGCCGGGGACAGTCGGGTACCAAGCGGAGTGGCTTCACATCCAGCTGATCCACTTCTGCTGCCATGTGGATGCCCGTTTCCCAGAGCAAACCTGTGCTTAACCCTTTCCACACCCCCAGCAGCAAAGAGACAGTGGCGGAATCAATCTCCTGAGCCCTCTCTGGTTTAGATCTCCAGACATTTGCTGCTTTCCCTTGTATTAACAGAGGCATCTTCCATCACCAAAAAGCCTCCAGGGCAGAAGCAAATGGCATCAATAGCGCTGCAGCCTGTCAGGAGCACATGCCTGCCAGCGAGCACCGGGAGGAGGGACAGTGTGACACGGGGACCAGATGGGGCCAGTCCTCTTCCATCACCCCTTGCCAGCAGCCTCAGTGCTTCTCCATTCAGATGGGGCTTTCTCCACCCTCACCTTGTGCTGCTTGCTCTGACCCTCCGGTGCTGCATCCCCCCTGCAATTCCTCTCCATCCCTCCCTTCTCTCCTGTTCTATCTCCCCTTCTCTCACAGCTGCTGGTCCAGCCTTTTGCTCCATCTCCCCCTCACTCATGAATATTCAGTGTGAGAGCCCAGGTTTGGGCTAGTTGGTGCTTGAAGAGCATTGCGCAGCATCAGAGTGTAATGGGGATTGACCCAAGGCTGCTGCCGGAGGGCGGGAGGGTGATACAGGATGGGGAGGAGGGAGAAAGTGGGTGTCTTGCAAAGAAGAAACCCATTTGCGCTGTGGTCTCGCAGCTTGAGACAAGAGATACCTTCATTTCTCCATAGGAAACCAGGAGATGGCTCCGTGCTGCTGCTGCCTCTGCAGCAGAGCTGCTGGGTCCTGCTGTGTGCGTGAGGAAGGTGTAAGACTGGGGGGGGGGTGAAGCCCCATCCCTGGTAATCGGCATCAGGAGCTGGAACCAGTGATTTCATAAGCAGGAGGGTCACCGGGCACTGATGCTGCTGCAGGCAATGGGGATGTTGAGGGGTGGCACAGGGGGGGTTTGGCTGCTGGGTTGTGCCAAGGGGAAGGGGAAACCTCCAAAACCCACCCCATCCATGCAAGGTGTGTTGGCATAACTGCGCTTTGCTGCTGTTTTATGATCCCCAGGTGAGGAATACCCCTTAGCATCTCCCCCCTGGTTTTCCCTATGCGCAGAAGCTGTCATGGCACAGCACAGGGCTCGGGGAAGCCTGGGCACCATAAAGCAGAGGTTAGTGAAGCTGTTTGGCCACATTTACACCGGTTCCCAGCACAAGGAGGGGGTGCGGGAGCCGCAGCCCCCCCTGCCTTGATAGCAGCATCTATCACAGTGTATAAATGGCTGTGCTCTGGGAGGTATCGAGCGGTGTTTGCAGGGATGGTGCCGGCCGTGTCAAACCCCCTCGTCCATCACCGGCACCAGCATCAAGTGCCAGGAGCTCAGGGATGCTTTGATAGCAGCAGGATCCAGCCCTGGTCCCTCCCTCTCTGCCTGAAGGTGACAGGGGTGACAATGGCCACGCAGTGGATGGAGGTTGGGCAGAGTGTGAGTGGCTCCATCCCACCCAGCCTTTTAAAGGAGGGTTTAACGGGAGCTTGGGGCTGGCAAGGAGCTGAGGCAGCAGCAGCAGCAGCATCACCCTGGCTCTTTGCTTTCCTTCCAAGCCATAGTGCCTCCTTCTGTCTTCCAGCACTTGTTTTGTCTCTGTTCCCATCTCCTCTGCACGTACCATTCGAGTGGCTCTTGTCTATTTATTTTCTCTAATGGCATCAGGCTACAAGTGGCTGAACAGTTAAAATGAACACCATCAAGCTCCTTTCTTCTTTCCTGGTCTTTTTTTCCCCCCCTCACATTCACTCTGGAAATGAGGATCTTTGCTCTTCTCTAGCTGGCTTCCCAAGGGATGGGTCTGTCCGCTTCCCAGCATCCTCGTCTGAGCCCATTGACCAACCATCAACCCAATCTGGTGGATGTGGAAAGGCCTTAAAAGGTGCTTTTGTAGCTTTTGGGTTGTGTGGGGGTAGAAGATCCTTTGATGGCTTCACCAGATACAACCATAGGCAAAGATACAGGATCAGTTCTGGTGCGGACTGGTGGGCACCACTCCTGGTGATGGGGACCTGGCTCTTCTGCTCACGCTAAAAGGGGAATTAAACTGCATGTGGTCCAGAGGAGGCCATGGAGATGCTGCGAGGGCTGGAGCAGCTCTGCTCTGGAGCCAGGCTGAGAGAGCTGGGCTG